>JAJONW010015874.1:0-74541 GCA_029582385.1 Solanum tarijense | reverse complement strand
AGTTTGTCTTGGCCCCCGCTAAGTACTCATGTTTAGAGGTGGTGTTGGACAAGTTGTGTATTATGCTTGAGCTTGACTCATCTATGGTATTTATGTATTATTTCTTCCTTTTTTTTTCTCTTGCTCCCTTAGTCCCGATTTCCCCTTTGATTATGCTTATTGCTTATGGTTATTTTAATTGCTTCCGCGACCAAGGATGTGTATTGATACGCTATGAGGCTTGTTTGGGGTTCCTTCAGGTTCCCCATTCGCCGGCCACGTCTAGGCCCTAGACTTGGGTCGTGATATTTTAAGACACGAAAAATTTGAAAATTTAACAATTTAGGCATTATAGGCATCATATTCAAATTTAAAATAGGCAGAAGCATACAATTACAATCAGAAAGGCTTTCTCGACATGGGAGTACCCCCTAGATGTAACACGGGGTATTTGACCCTGAAGAGGTCTCGTACAAGCCTCTAGCATCATCAGAACATAAGGCCTAAAATAATGCAGAAAAATTTAAAACTTTTACAATAGAAGTCAAACCTCACTTTTCATAAAGGAAAATCATAGGAATCTAGACTTTGTCTCATCTACCATCTAAACATAGGAATACAAAGTTTGGGACTTAGACCTTTACATCAATAAAAGTCTCAACATGAGAAGTACAATAGAAACAAAGAAATGGGTAATCCATCCTCGAACTTGAGGACTCAGAAAGCTTAAAGAATAGTCAACCCAAGCTTCACTTGAAAATGAGATAATGTCCTCAACGACCGAAACCTACCCTTATAAGAAAATGTAGAGAAATGGGTTAGCACAATTAGTTGTACTAAGTATGGAATCATGCACAAAAATCCTTAAATCATGCAAAAAGGGACATTTAGTTGAAATCATGCCTTTTTCTAGCTTAAAAGCCATTATGCACATTTAGAGTAATCACAAGGTCACACCATACTATAAGCCACCTTAGGCTACCATAACCAAGCATAACTTACCTTAACCTCATCCAAAGACAACAATCATAGACAAGGAGAAAACATCATATTCATAGTTCACAATAGGAAAGTCATTCTTAACATAAATTCATATCATGCATACATGGATTCATATATATTCATGTCATAATTAAACCACACCATAACCCCTTAATAGGTCTACTTATGCAATGTACAAGTAAAGTCCCATACCCCCACTCCTACTAAGCAAAGCCTATTAAGAAGTCATAGGCATAGCTCATGTTCATGTTCACATGCATATTCGTGTTTCATGTTCATACATAGCATACATTAACTCATAAAGCATCATGTTATCAAGCACATACCATAATCACTCTCAAAGCTCACTTGTGCAATGCATAAGTGAAGTTTCATACCCTCACTCATAATAAGTAAGACCCCTCAAGTAATCATAGCACATGTCTCATGTTTGTGCTCTTAGTTCATATTCTCTTTCATGTCATGTCATGAATCTTGTTCTTGTCATGTAGGAAAGTATAGCCTTAACCGACATAGACCATGTGACCTACATGGAATCCGGTGTCATGAAACCACACTGGAAAGTGGGGCTCTACCTTCCTAAGGTAGAACTAACATGCTTAGCTTATATGTGGATCCACTAGCTAAGAACCTATGTGGGCACAAAGTTATGGGATAGGGAGATTGCTACCAAGAACCCGTACTAAACTAAGGTAAAAGGTTCCCATCTCTTGTTCCTATCCACTCGGTTCTAAGATTAATTCCCCTAAAGTCTTTACTTACTTTTGTTGGTAATAGAAGGGTGACTTAACACATAAATTAATACAATATCATTACAGCTCATGGATTCATTAGGTGAGAATGTCCTTTTAACCTTAGCATCATTAACATGTGAGTAAACCTTCCCCACCATGTTCATAGTGTTTCATGAGAATAGCCTTTCAATCAACACAACAAAATTATCATAATTATAGACCTTTTAAGCATACTCAAATGTAGGGTAATAGAAGAGGAGGATCTTGCATCATTACCACCAAAATACAATAGCCATATAATCATTACTACATAGGTGAATCATGAGTTTCATATAAAATATTCATCAACATACATAAACCCTAATTATTCACCCTTCTAAGGGTCATGAATCATGTCTCACAATCACACTTAGAATTTCTAATTTTAGCATGAATAATACAAGATTCAATAGCTAAATTAACATAGATAGAATTCATAGTAATCATCTTGCATCAATGCACCCATCACAATTCATGAAATTGGGGTCATGGGGGTGTTCATGGTTTCATGAGGAATTTTACAATAAAAATCACCATTAAAAATAAAATCATCCCTAATATAAGACAATTAACATAATGAAATCATTTCTAGAAAGAACCCATGTTTAAAACGAAACCCTAATTTTTGAACAAGTTACCAATTTCGAAATCAAGAGTTGAAGGGCTTCATGGAGAAAAGTGTTCGATGAATCAAGTCTCCCATACCTTAATTGATGTTTTCCCACGAAATTGGAGTGAAAGGCTTGGTACTTGAACCCTAATCTTGACCTTCTTCTTTGTTCTTCAATGGAGTTTAGAGAGAGAAAATTTTGAGAGGGAAGTGGGTTGGAGTTTAGGTTTTGTGAGTTATGAGAGTTAAAAAGAGAGTTTAATAGTTAGTATATGCTTATATATGTCTAAATAGCTAATCTAAGCCGTCCCTACCTTTTAATAATTAAAATAGAACTGACCTAATTTAACAACCCCTTGGCTGAGATCCTTGACAGCATTGCAGACCACGTTTACGATTCCTCCACCTAAGGACCGTAGGTGGGGCTACGCCTCGTGTTGTACAATCATCGTTTGGATCAGAGAGGGGAAGATCAAGGTAAGGGTGAGGAGACTAAGTCTCAGCTCACGAGACTTTTCCATGGGGAGTGAGTCAGTCTACGGACCGTACTGCACCCTCGTGGAATGTTACTGAGGCTAGAAAATTTTGGGGGTTCTAGGAAGAAACCAAAGTGTTGACTCTCAACCTCCACCTACGGGGCATGAGTCAACCCATAACTCGTAGGTGCCCTCTCGTGGGTCTAGTTGGTTTTTCACAACTTTTAGGCAGCCCTTTGGTGCTCATCAAGGACCCTTGGGAGGTCCTTGGAGGGGCTATGCCTTAATGTTTAGGGACTAAAACCTTAGTACTAGGTTAGGGAAGTTATTTTGCAACTCTAACCTTGCGTTTTAACTTCGTTAGGCTACTAGAATACACGTTAGGTCTAGCTTAGGTCTTTAGATTCCCGTGGTGTTACATTATCTCCCCCTTGGGAACATTCGTCCCCAAATGATGCCCAAAACACCAAACTAAGTTAGAAACTCTAGACTAACAACCCATCATGAATGAAACATAAAAAAATGCGCAAAAACAAAAAAAGGCACTAATAACATCATGAAAGATTTCAAAGGAGGAAACTTCAACTCCTTTTCACAACATGGCCCATGAAATACAAGAAAGTAGGAACTCCATCTACTAATCCAATATGCATGAAATTCATCAATTTAGATCAACATGGGAGGAACTACCTTCTCCAACACATACAAGCTCAACACAACAATGTAGAGTCAACATACCATCTCATCAACACATCTTTAGGCATGTTCATCAATTTACCTCATGAAGTCAAAAATGCAATCATCATACAAAAATGCCATTCAACATGAGGAACATATAAATCATGAAAATTCAATTTATGCTTTAACATGAATTCCCACAAGAACAAGTACAATATAAGAAATCATTGAAAAGTCACTCAAACACATGACTCCCAAAACACTAAAGACTCAACAGGAATTATTTACCTCAAATTTGAATAAGAGTTGAAGGAAAAAAAGATAAGGATAACAGGACTTCATATCGGCCTCGCCCTCCCAAGTAGCACCCCCCACTAAGTGATGCTTCCATAAAACCTTAACGGCGGCTACTTCCTTATTTCTCAACCTCTTTACTTGTCGGTCCAAAATCTCAACCGGGACCTCTTCATAAAAAATGTTCTCATCAACTCCTAAACCCACTAAAGGAAGGATGGATAACGGATCATCAATGTATTTATTGAGCATGGAGACATGAAACATCGGGTGAACCAGAACCAACTCATTTGGCAAGTCCACTTCATATACAACTTTCCTAATGCGTTTCAAGATTTGGTATGGGACCACATACCGGGGACTAAGTTTACCCCTCTTGCCAAACCTCATCACACCTTTCACCAACCTCAAATTCAAGATGACTCATTCTAACATCAACATAAGATTTTTGCCGACTTTGGGCCGTCTTCAACCTCTCTCTTATGAGTTAAACTTATTCAATGGCATCATAAACTAGTTTGAGACCAATTAGAGCAAACTCACCTACTTCAAACCAACCAACCACAGATCTACACCTCCTACCATATAGTGCTTCAAATGGAGCCATGACAATGCTAGAGTGGTAACTATTGTTGTAGGCAATTTCTATCAACGGGAGATGATCATCCCAATTACCTTTGAAATCAATCACACACACCCTCAACATGTCCTCTAAGGTTTGAATGGTGCGTTCCGCTTGGCCATCCGTTTGAGGGTGGAAAGCGGTACTAAGTTTAACATTGGTACCATGCCCTTGATGGAATGCCTTCCAAAAATGTGAAGTAAATTGAGTACCTCGATCCGATATGAAAGACAATGGAACCTTATGCAACTTCACCACTTCTTTGATATACAACTTGGCATAGTCTTCCGCCGAAAAGGTAACCTTGTCGGGAAGGAAGTGGGCTGATTTAGTCATCCTATCAATAATGACCCAAATAGAATCATATTGCTTCAAGTACGAGGCAAACCCACAACAAAGTCCATATTTACCCTCCCACTTTCAAGTGGGAGTTTTTATATCTTGGAACAAACCTCCCGGTCTTAGATGTTCGGCCTTAACTTGTTGGCAATTCATACATTTGGCCACAAAACCTGCTATATCCTTTTTGATGCCATTCCACCAATAGACTTCCCATAGATCACGATGCATCTTGGTGGCTCCCGAATGAATACAATATCGAGAACCATGAGCCTCTTCTAAAATTTTCTCTCTTAAGCCATCAACATCCGGAACACATAATCTACCTTGGTACATAAGCACCCTATCTCCCCCTTGGGAGAAAGCCTCAATTGACTTGTTAATAACCGATTCTTTCAACTCCATCAATATAGGATCAAGATGTTGCGTAGATTTCACATCAACCACAAAGGACGATTCAGAGCTATGATGAATCATAAATCCACCCTTGGTGGAATCCACTAGTTGGACACCTAACCGGGCGAACATATGCCCATAACGAACTAACTCCTTCTTTTCATCTTCTATATGAGCCACACTACCCATGGACAATCGACTTAAGGCAATAACAACTACATTAGCTTAGCCGGGGTGGTAAAGGGCACTCATGTCATAATCCTTTATAAGTTCGAACCACCTTCTTTGTTGGAGATTCAAATCTTTTTGGCTAAGCCCATATTGAAGGCTCTTGTTGTCGGTATACATATCTACATGCACCCCATATATGTAGTGCCTCCAAATTTTCAAGGCAAACACAACCGCCGCTAGCTCGAGATCATGAGTTGGATAATTCTTTTCATGAATCTTGAGTTCCCTTGAAGCATAGGCAATTACTTTACCATGTTGCATAAGGACATATCCCAAACCTATTGAGACACGTCACAATATACAACAAACCCCTCGGTACCCTCTGGTAAGGTCAACACTGGAGCGGATGTGAGTTTATCCTTCAATTCTTCGAAGCTCTTCTCACAAGCCTCCGACCACTCAAATTTGGAGTTCTTTTGGGTCAAGGCCATTAATGGACAAGAGATAGAGGTGAAACCCTCAACAAATCTTCTATAATACTCGGCCAAACCCAAAAAGCTTCAAATGTCGGTGGGACTTAGGGGTCTAGGCCAACTCTTAACAACATCTATTTTCTTGGGATCAACCTCTATACCCATGGTTGACACTATATGACCGAGGAAAGCAACCGACCTTAGCCAAAACTTCCACTAGCTAAACATAGCATACAATTGTTGGTCTTTAAGGACTTGCAATATTATCCTAGAATGCTTCATGTGATCACCCTTAGTCTTATAGTAGATCAAAATATCGTAAATAAAAATGATTACAAACTAATCAAGTTATTGCCTAAACACCGTATTCATAAGGTCCATGAAAGTTGTCGGCGCATTGGTCAAACCAAAAGACATCACTAGGAATTCATAGTGACTATATCTTGTTTGGAAGGCTGTTTTAGGAATGTCAAATCCTCTCACCCTAAGTTGGTGATAGCTCGACCTTAGGTCAATCTTTGAAAAGTAACTCTCCCCTTGGAGTTGGTCAAACAAATCATCAATTCTAGGGAGTGGATATTTATTCTTTATGGTGACCTTATTCAATTGGCGGTAATCAATACACATCCTAAGGGATCCATCTTTCTTTTTCATAAACAAAACCGGTGCACCCCATGGAGATATGCTTGCTTGAATAAAACCCTTGTCTAACAAGTCCTTGAGTTATGCCTTTAATTCTTTCATTTCAGCCGGAGCCATCTGGTAAGGGGGAATGGATATGGGTTGAATATCCAGCAAAAGATCAATGCCAAAGTCTATTTCCCATTTGTGAGGAATGTCATGCAAGTCATCGAGAAAGACTTTTGAAAAATCCGTTACTACGGGGACCGACTCTAAAGGAGGAGTCTCGGACTCAATGTCCTTAACTCTTACAATATGATAGATACAACTCTTAGAAATAATTTTACAAGCTTTTAAACATGAAATGAATCAACCTCTAGGGATTGAATTTCTCCCCTTCCATTACAAAATGGGGTCATTTGGAAATTGAAACTTTACCAACCGGGTTCTACAATCAATGGACGCAAAACAAGCATGCAACCAATCCATCCCCAATATGACATCAAAGTCCAACATATCTAATTATACTAAATCAACCAATGCGACTTTATGAGACAAAGAAATGGGACAACTCCTATAAACCCTTTTAGCTATAATCGAGTCACCCACTGGGGTTGTGTTCCAATTCGACTGGTAGATGGAAAGACTTTCAAAAATATAGCTGGTACGGAGACATAATGATTTGAGTTTGAAAGAGGTGCGATACACCTATAGTGCGTAATCAAGCTTTTGAGACCAATTAGTCCTATTAGCATTCACTGTCTTGGCCAAGATGTTTTTGATCTCCCGATTTGACACTTCAACTTGACTGCTTGTTTGGGGATGATATGGAGTTGCTACCTTGTGTTTCATTCCATACTTACTCAATGCAGATGAGAACAATTTATTACAAAAGTGGGATCCACCATCACTAATAATAGCTCGAAGAGTATCGAATCTAGCAAAGATGTAGCGTTTCAGAAATTGAACCACCTTTTTACCTTAATTATTTGGAAGTGCAATAGCTTCCACCCATTTAGAAACATAATCTACTGCCACCAAGATATACTTATTACCAAATGAACTCACAAATGGGCCTATGAAATCTATTCCCCAAACATCAAATAGCTCAACTTCTAAAATAGGAGTAAGGGGTAACTCATGTCTTTTAGACACTCCACCTTGTTTCTGACATTGAGCACAATTCGTGTGCATCCTTGTAGATGGATGGCCAGTAATAGCCACTTTGGAGAACGTTAGCGGCTGTACGCACACCGCTATGATGGTCCCCAGCCGGTGAAGCATGACAAGCTTGGAGAATTTCTACCGCTTCTTCTTCCGGAACAGACCTTCTAATGATATGGTATGCACAGTCTAGAAACAAGTATAGTTCATCCCAAATGTACTTTTGAACATCGAGCATGAACCATTTTTGTTGGTAGAAGTTCAGTTCGTCCAGCATTAACCCGCACACTATGTAATTGGTGAAATTTGCATACCTAGGAGGTTGTTTGAGAGTTATTGCAAGCACTTGTTCATCGGGGAAAAAATCATTTATCGCAACCTCAGGTTCGTCATTCTCCTTACCCTTTAATCTTGATAAGTGGTCAACCACCTGATTTTCACAGCCTCTCCTATTTTTGACCTCAAAATCAAATTCTTGCAATAGTAGCACCTACCTTATCAACCTTGGCTTGGAATCCTTCTTTGTCATTAACTGAGTGCAACATGATCAGTGTGAACAATCACTTTAGTACCTAACAAGTATGCTCGTAACTTCTCAAATGCATAGACTATCGCAAGAAACTCTTGTTCAGTAACAATATAGTTACGTTGAGCATTGTTTAGAGTCTTGCTAGCATAGTAAATTTGGTGAAATAGTTTGTTGCGTTATTTCCCCAGCGCAACACCCAATGCCATTCCCCTAGAATCACACATTACCTCAAAAGATTTTGACCAATCACGAATACTAAATGATCAGGGTGGATACTAATTTCTTCTTCAAGCACCGGGAAGCCACCATACAAGCATCATCAAATTGGAATTTCATCTCTTTCTCTAATAGTTTGCATAGAGGATGTGCAATCTTTGAGAAGTCTTTGATGAACCTCCGGTAGAAACCGGCATGATCTAACAAACTATGAATCCCCTTCACCGAAATTGGTGGTGGTAATTTCTCAATCACTTCAATCTTCGCTTTATCAACCTCTAGCCCCTTTTGCGACACTTTGTGACCGAGTACTATCCCTTCTTTAACCATGGAATGACATTTTTCCCAATTGAGAACCAAGTTTGTCTCCACACATCTTTGGAGAACTTGTCCTAAGTGTTCTGAACATGCCTCAAATGTATCACCCACAACTGAGAAGTCATCCATACATACCTCCGTTGAATCCTCCACCAAGTCAGCAAAAATAGATAACATCCAACGTTGGAATGTTGCTGGAGCATTACATAATCCTAATGACATCCTTTTAAAAGCAAAAGTCCCATAGGGACATGTGAAAGTGGTTTTCACTTGGTCTTCCGGAGTAATAGAGATTAGATTGTAACCGAAATACCCATCCAAAAAGCAATACCAACCTCTCTCTGAGAGTCGATCAAGCATCTAATCCATGAAGGGCATGGGAAAGTGATATTTTTCAGTACACGAGTTTAACTTTCGGTAATACATGCATACCCTCCATCTGGTCACCGACCTCATAGATACAAGCTCCCCTTTTTCATTTGGGACCACTGCGATACATCCCTTTTTTGGTACACATTGCAGTGGGCTTACCCATTTGCTAACTGCAATAGGGTAAATCATACAAGTGTCTAACCACTTTATTATCTCCTTTTTCACTACTTCCTACATTAGTGGGTTCAATCTCCGCTGATGTTCAACAATCTATTTACACTCACTATCAAGCTGAATTTTGGGAGTACAAATACCGGGATTAATGCCCACTATGTCAGTTATGGTCCAACCTATAGCTTTGATATTCTTTCGTAACACCTCAAGAAGCAATTTCACTTTCCATTCAAGCAAGTCAGCCCCGATGATCACCGTAGAGTTATTGTCCCCTAAAAAAGCATATCGCAGATGGGGGAAGTGCTTTAAATTCCAGATTTAGTGGTTGATGGATTTTTTGGAGGACTCTCTCTGTTTTTCAAATCAATGTCCAACTTTAATGGAGTCTTTGAATACCTCTTTATAAGCTTGAATTTCGAATTCATCATAGTTAGAAAGCACAACTTCAAGAGGTTCACTCATGCACATCAAATGACTCACGCTAGCCACCGCCTCATCGATAACATCAACAGTGGACACCACATGAATATCACTTGGGTGTTTAATTGATTTACAAACATTGAAGGTTACTTCATCTTCGTTCACCCGAAACTTGAATTTTCCTCTTTCAACATCCACCAATGCACTTTCCGTTGCTAAGAACGGTCTTCCCAAAATAATGGGAATTTTAGCATCTATTTCATAATTAAGAATGAAATAATACACCGGCAAAATGAATCGATCAACCTTCACCAACATGTCATAAAGGATCCCCATGGGATGTTTGATTGAATGGTTTGCCATTAAGAGTCTCATTGAGGTTGTTTTCGGTTCACCCAACCAAGTTGTTTATATATTGCCTAGGGAATTAAGTTGATGGTTGCTCCCAAATCGCATAAAGCTTTAGAGAATTGGAGCATGCCGATGGTGCAAGGAATTGTGAATTCCCCAAGCTCTTCTCTCTTTTTGATCAGTTCTTTAGTCATAATTGCACTACAACTATGGAAAATTTCAATTGTCTCAAAATCTAAGCTCCTCTTATTTTTGACTAACTCTTTCATGAACTTGGCATTTCCCAACATTTCCCACAATGCCTCCACAAGGGGGAGATTAATTGATAAAGTCTTAAACACCGACAAGAACTTCTTGAACTTCTCATCTTCATTCTTCTTTTTCAGGCGTTGGGGAAATGGGAGAGGTATTTTGGGTAAAGGTTGCATGACTTTTGGAATTGAGATGTATTATTCCACTTCCCTTTGTGGTTTTTTGGCAATGCTTTGATGGATAACTCTTGTTCCTCCATGCCTTTATCTTCTTCATGCTTTTGAGCTTCTTCATTTCCCATCACATTACCTGTTGCTACCTTTCCGCTACGAGTAACCACAGCCAGCCCTCTATCGTCATCTTTGGTTTCAATTGTGCTGATAATAAGCTCAACTATCCTTCAAGTATCTTGATGGCATCGGCATGAGAGTTCACTTTATTGTTCAATGATGAAAAGTAATCTTTCATCCCCTTCAACAAATCATCCGAACCTTCAACTTTATCAAGTATGCGTAACAACAAGTCATTCACCCGGGGACTACCTGCACTTCTTTTTAATTTTGGGCTCTCACTCGAGTGAGTATGGTTCTCATCATGATCATCTTCCCTTCTCCAATAATCACTTTGTTCAGCCTTATCTTAATAGTATCTCCTTTGTTGTTCTCCCTTGTGATAGTTCCAACCTTGATTTTCACCTCGCTAGAAATAGCATGGGTGGAAACCCTCCTCATATATCTTGGAGTTCCAACCTTGATTCTCTTCCGGCCTTGAGTAACTGGAAGAAGAACCCTCCTTAACTCTAAACACGCCACATGTCCCCTTCATGTGCCCTTGTAGAAATTCCATTTAGGTCAACATCTTCTTGATATTTTCATCCCCCTCTCTCTCTTTATAAAATTGTTCTTGCGTTAATCTAAAACAAAATAGAGAGACTTGATCCTTTTGGGTGTACCACGCTTGGTTTATTCTAGTCATATTATCAAGAAGAAAAGAAGCTACATCAAATGATTGTAACATTATTCCTCCTCGTACCAATTGATCAGACACTCCTTTATTAACCGAATCAAGACTCCGGTAAAAATTTTGGAGTAACAAATCGTTTGGTAGCCCATGAGTTGGGCATTTAAGTAACAATTTCTTAAACCTCACCAACGTTTCATGGATGGGTTCCCCCTCCCGTCGCTTGATACCTTGAATATCGTCTCTAAGTTTCATCATCCTTGATGGAGGAAAGAACCTTGTGTTAAATTCTATAATCAGCTCTTCCCATGATGTGATGGAATTGTTTGGTAACTCGGGAAATCACTTACTAGCTTTTCCCGTTAAGGATAGTGGAAATAACCGCAACCTAATTGACTCTTGTGACACATTTTAAAGTAAAACGGGCTGCATACCTGTGTAAAATTTCTTACATGCTCATGTGGGTCTTTGTGTTTTAACCCTCCATATAGTCCCCTCATTTGGAGTAGATGAAGAGTTGTGCTAGTGACTTCAAACATCTCATTCTCATCAGCTTGTGGATGCAAAATGCACCCATTCTACCCGTCTGAGATGGGTTGTAAACACTATTGATATCGTCAATACCATCCCGATGACCTGTTTGACTATCATTCATCTCTTGCTCACTCATGTTTACTTCTATGCATTCTAACCAACAGTTACACAAAGCAGCCAAAGATAATTCAACTACAACCAACAAATTTGAGAGTGTCAAATCTTTAATCAAAGAACTCTAAGTATTGCTACTCCCCGGCAGCGGCACCATTTTTATTTCATGTATCAGGACACTTCATCAAATACTAAGTGCCAACGATCGTTAGTCAGTAATATGACATTTCACGTGTTGGGGTTGAATCCCACAGGGAGTAATCTTTCTTCCAAATTCAATGATGAAAGTATGACAACAATCTCTTCAATTGAATACTAGTTACACCTTTTTGGTTTTAGTTTCAATCCCAAATTTCGATTATCACTTCCAATTTCACACTTCAACACGAAACAATCAAATAGTAAAGTAGAGCTTGGAGAACTGACCAACCAATTGTCTAATTTCACTTTAGTAGGTGAATATTGATGCTCAGAATAGGCTAATTTGTTGTGAGTAGGTCGAACCATATGTACAGTAACTATCTATCGAACAATTACCTTTTTTATGTTGATTCTCTCGAACATCAACACTAATTGGAAGATGCCCAGCCCCTTGTCCTCATCAAATCCACTCTCTCAAGCTGGATACAAAGGATAGATTCCATGTTTCAGTTTCTCGAGCTGAAATCATGGTAACCCATTACTAAGGAAGCTAAGTTTACTACTTTGGCTCTGCACCTCTCTCTCTCGAGCAAGCCCACAACACTAAACTTGTCACACTAACTATGCAAAATGAGCTCAAACCAAAACAACTCAGACCCACTTCAAATTAACCCCATTATTCGTAATTCAACGGCACCCACTTAGTAAAACTCAACAATTGGTTTCATAGTAATAACTCTAAGAAAAGGGTTTTAGCCACTCATAGCAAAAATGAAAAAATCAACATCTGCCATGTTTTCCACAACTAAGTAATTGAAATTCAAAAGTTTGAATTTACTAAAATCTTTTCTATTACAAAATCTCAATAAAAAATCTTGCTAAAATTCCTTGAAAACTACTAAGGTAATTTCTTTGCTCTCAATTTTCTATCTCTCTTTTTTTTGAATGCCTTTCTCTCTCTAGAAAAAAATTAATTTAAACAAGTCTGATGTGTACCTGTTTAAGACCACTCGGTGAGTTAAGTCGGGCTTCACCGACACTTTGGTGACTCACCGATTGTTCTTCAACTCGCCTTCATTTTTCACTTCTTCTTGGTTCGACAATTGTAACTTTAGGTGATCCAGATCGGGATCACCAAATAATTCTGTGTGTCGCCCTTTTACCTTCTATCTTGCCTATCAACACTTGTTTTAATATTCTTCAGCACTTTTGGTGACCTAGTCATCCTTCGCTGAATCGATCGGCGACATACCGAATGGAACTGCTGCTCGCCGAAATTACCCCTAGTTTATCTCCAGCATTCTGTAAATTTAGGTGGTATCGTGGCAATTTGGTGATTCGCCGAGTGACGTCGGCGATCACCATGCCTTAATTTCTTCTTTCTTTTAGCTTGCTTTGTTTCTTTTTGCACATTAGTGTCCATACTTTGTCCATAAATCCAAATACCTGAAAATCAGGGATTTTATATTAGTCATTTGAACAAAACATGCATTTGAGGACACTAAATCTATACAAACAAAGCCCTAAATGAGTCCAAATCGTGGACTCATCACTGACCACATTTAAAATACTCTTATATATATATCTGGTGGTTAAACCATGGTTTTAATCAATATATTCCCTTCATTCGAAAATAAACCTGACTTTATTATCTAGGAGTTGTGGAAAAAAGATATGAAACCAAGTATTGTTAGGCGTTACATGTATACCTAGAATAGTATACACGTCTGTAAACTCTTTAACCTAAATTAACTTAATAAGGAAGTCATTTTATTGGTAGTTTTTGATTATTTAAAACCTCAATTGCATAGTATTCTAGTTGAATAGGTCAGAGCAGGAGTTATTGTTAGAAAAAAAGAATTAGAAACATGATTATGACATTCCAATATCTCACTTTACACATATGGGAGCTACATGAGAAATTAAAACAAGGCTAGAGCAGGAGGTATTATTAGAAATGGAATTGGGAACATGATTATGACATTCTAGTATCCTGCTTAATTAATACTTACTGACACCAAATTAGGCTTAATTGGAATATTATGGTTCCTTCATCAACAATTTGAAGCCTTGTAGGTCAAATAGAACTCTCTTATTGAGGTTTAAATAATCAATGGAATATTTAAACCACCATTGAAAATCCAAAGAATTATTGATGAGATAAAGATCTAAGATTGTCCAATGAAATGTAACACTTAAACATTGATATAGGATGGAAATAAAGTTGCAAATATATTAGCTAAATATGCTACAATTATATTTTTCTGCTATTTCTAAATAAGAGGGATGTTCCAAATATTTAAATGGGGTTCATTTAGAATGAACAATATTCAACTACCTTCATTCAGCGGAAGAGTTGAAAAAAACACAAATTGATACTTGGAAACCCCATGATTTCTACTTTCTGATTAGATGTGTTGCTTGTCTTGGTGTTCTCTAAGTGCATTTAGGTCCTCTTTATTGTTATGTAAGAAGATATTTTGATGAACACACTAAATAACAATAATTTTTTTTCTTTTGTAATGTATAAAATGGGGTAAGGTAATGTGTAATCAATTCTCAACTATGTTCCATTTTTCGGGGGGATAGGCAGTCGTATGAAAAACAATACTCAACTCTAAAGGTCAGGGTTGAACCTCACGAATTCAATGGTGGGATTTTTCTTAAATAGATTTCGTAACTTGAAACAAACTAGCTAATTGAATTCTCAAAACACACTCATGCACAGTTACACACGCACATACTCTCTCTCTCTCACACACACACACACAGACACATATACACACACACACACATATATATATAGACGGCTCGTGGTACCTTTGATGGGCCACGAAGGTCTCTGTGAAGTGTTGTGCTAGCTTTTAAGTTAGGGTCTTTTAGGTCTTTTCCAAACTATTTTAACTCAATATCATGTCGTTTTACCCTTAACCCAAAGCCCTATATAAAGGTTTTTAATCCCAAAATCACACCAATTAATTCATTCTCTCAAATCCCCCAAATAAGAAAAAGTTCATCCTCTCCAAAAATTTCTCTCTCTAGAAGTTGGATGAAGAAAGCTAGGGTTTCAAGATCAAAACTCCTAATCCTCCATTGATTTCAAGATTTTGGCATCAAGGTATGAGAGTCATAATATCTGGAGCCCTTTCCTCCATAGAGTTCCTAAATTTCCCAATTTTGAAATTAAAAATTCCCGATTGAAATTAGGGTTTTTTTTCATGTTATGTGTTCCTTTTAATATTGATATAATTGATTGTTTTATGCAGTATTATGCATGAATTGAGATAATTCCATATATTTAAGATGATTCCCCATGAACCCATGCTTAACTCATGTTTTCTAGATATTCATGATTTAAAATGGTTTTGAACCTTAGTCCCCGGTATATTTGACCTTACCGCATAGCCAAGAGAATTGACAATTTTGCTTATGAGTTGGAGTTACCACAGGAACCAATAGCGGTTCATCCGGTATTTCATATCTCTATGTTGAAGAAGTGCATAGGCGATCCTTCATTGATCCTACCAACTGAAAGTATTAGGATCAAGGATAACTTATCTTATGAGGAGGTTCCTATTTAGATTTTAGATCGTCAAGTTTGTAGGTTGAGAACGAAAGATGTAGCCTCAGTCAAGGTCCTATGGAGGAACCAATTTGTTGAGGAAGCTAGTTGGGAAGCCGAAAAGAACATGAAAAAGATATACCCATATCTCTTTGAATCCGGAGGAAATGCAGACCAAGGTACTAATTTCCTTCTTAGTGCTCTTTAAATTGTAGTGAGCATGTCGTTATTGTTGTTGTTCTTTGCATGATTGCTTGTTGGGTGTTTGAGTTTGATATTACACCCTTAGCCTTGGTAAGAGTAACCTCATTCAAGGATGAATGTTCCCAAGGGGGAGATATTGTAACATCCGGTAAGTTGAAATAACTATGAAAAAGCTTGAAATTGGAAATAGTCATTTTTTGAATAGAATTCAAAATCTGGAAATTTGGTTAAGTGTGGAAAATCAGTGAGTTTTGGCCAACTTTGTCCAGTCATAACTCCTAGCTCAGGATGAGTTAGGAGTAGTTACAATTATGATTGCGAAGCTTGTGGAATGATCTTTCCAACAACACCGAGTTTTCTCGATTCTAAGTTCGTATGAGCGAGTTATGCCCTTTCAAAGTTGGGCCGTTGGCAGGGAATCCGTCCGAAAATTTTAAGGGCATTTTGGTCTTTTTCCTAGCTATTTCTTTTGGGGTTATATTGTTGTGTTAGGCTGATTTTTGGATCATTTGGTCCCATTTTAAAGAGTGAGAGCTAGGGCTTGAGAGTGAAGAAGAGAAGAAGAGGAGAAAGAGAAGATCAAGCAAGGATTTTCGTCAAGGATCATCGTGGATATCGTCGGGGGTGATCCCTACTAGGTATGTGAGTTCTTAATGTTGGGTTGATCATTTCCCCCACACACCCAACTAGTTTTATTTCCGAGAAAAGCTTGGTTGGGTTGTTGAAATTATTGGTTTGTGTTGTTGAAGTTGTTGGTTGCGTTGTTGGAAGTTCTTGTTGGTTTAGTACATGATATGGTTGTGGTTTTGAGCTGAATCTCTTTTATGTTGTGGGATTTTATGATCCTTAGTGATTGGAGTTGAAACCCTTGAAGTTATGGTGGTTTAGAGTTGGAAAAAGAGGGAGAAAAGTCGAGTTTTCTAGGGAAAGGGGTGGCGCGTCGCGCCTGTCAGCTCCCCCCAAAAGAGCTTTTGTGCTTTCTCCCTTGGGGTGCCGTGCCTAGCAGAGCGCCAGCAAGTCCCTTCTGAGCTTCAAGGGCTGGCGCTCCGCGCCTTGCAGAGCGCCAAGGACGCCAAGTTCCCCCCATCCTTTTCATACTTTCTTATGTATGATCTTAGGTATTGTACCTATGTTCCATAGTTGTTTCCAACACTCCAAGGTACTTCTAAACGTCAAGAAATCATCCAAAAATGTGTTATCATACACCTTGAATCCATAATCCAATTCAAGGCGAGTTAGTATCAAGTTAAGGTGAAGTTAGAGTCAAGTCAAGAAAAGTTAAGAAGTAAGTTTAAGCAAGTCTCTAAAGCTTTTCAAGAGTCGTTATTAAACGTTTTACCTTCATTTTAAGGTTCAAGTTTCAAGTTAAGTAAAGATTATAGAGTTCAAGCCAAGTGAAGAGTCTCAAGTTTCAAGTTAAGTCAAGAGCATAAAGTTGAGTCCATTTCTAAAAAGTTATTAGGGAACTATGTATTTCCCGAAGAAGTTTCTAAATGTTTTTACATTTGAATAAGAAAGAAACATCGATTCCAAGTGAGCCTTTGGGCTAGATTTTGAGCAATTATCTCAAACTAAAGAAAGATGTGTTTAAAACACTTATGAGCTAAAATATATTTTTCGGAGTAGTCTTGAGCACCGAGTTGGGGACACGAGTTCATATTTACTCAACTCTCCATAAGAACCATGCGGCCAACACGGGATTTTCTCGGGTCACACTTTTTAGATGATCATGAAAGTTAAGCTAGTGGATCCACTTAGTAAAGATAGCTTCCTATATCACGGCCAGGTATAAGATGGTCCTTGGACAACATGAGGTAAAACGTTGTACCACCACTAGGGCTCATAGTGGGGTTGTCGATTAAAAAATCTCCCACTAAAAATATATTACTTTTATATAAGTAAAGTTGAAGTTTTTGTTGTTTTATCATTAACGAGCTAAGTTGTTTACACTATTTTGCAAGCTTTATATATTGCATGTGTCTTATTGTTTTATATATTGAGTTCAGTTATTCATTAGTCGAACAGAGCCATGGTAAGTATTCTCTTGTACTCTTTTCAAGCTTAAATTGCGGTTTAGCTTTCCATCTCGCTTACTCATACATTCAATGTACTGATGCCAATTGGCCTGCATCTTATGACGATACAAAAAAAGGTACCCCGGATCAGCATCCTGCATGTCGTTGATCCAGCTGAGCACTCCAGAGTCAGGGGTGAGCCTCCTTGCATTCCGGAGGACTCTATTATTTTGTATTCTTAGTTTTGTTTTATTAGGGTGTTGCGGGGTCTGTCCCAATATCCATCTCAGTATTTTAGAGGCTTCATAGACAATTAGTCAGTTAGTTTTGTGTCTTTCATCTATGTATATATGTAAATATTCTATTTTGAGATTCGAGTTGCCTTTGTGGCCAGATTTTATAAATTAAGTTGTTTTGTAACCTTGCATTTGCGTTGAGTTTTTCTGTTGAGTTAGTTTTCCACTAAGTTAAGAAAGCCAGGCCAAGGGTTCGCTTGGGGCCAGAAATGCTCTCCGGGTGCCGATCCCGCCCAGGGTGTAGGCTCGGGGCGTGACACATCAAGAAATAACAAAATACACCTAAAATGATAGTAAAATCAAATGGGTATAAGAAATTAGACATTAATTTAAGAATAGGAAGAACAATAGAGAAATTCCACTTCCAACTTGCGGAAGATGAACTCCTTTCTTCAGGTTCCGAAAAATCCTCTCCAAACTTGAGAGAAAATATCTAAAAAGTTACTATTCTATTCTTGAAATTAAAATAAAAATTCCACTCATAAAAATAATAATAAGTTCAGTATTTATAGACTTCAGAAAATAGCGTTGGTTAATCTTTCAGCGAAGTTAGTCAATGTCGTTGAATGACTTCGGCGACTCGCCCTTCATCTATCTCATCGTCATTTCATGCTTGCCTTCAGAACCTTCACGTTCTGGACCATTGGGCGGTATAGTACTGCTTAGCGGAACTATTCGGCGAAGCGTCGACTGCTCCTTTCATCACCTTTTGGAAACTTCTCCTTCATGGCTTCGCGTACTGGAACAAAGGGCGGAGTTAATCCCTTCGACGAATCGTAAAGTGTTCTTGGCGATGCTCGGGCTTTAGCTTCGTCATTCTTTTCAGCATATTTGTTCCTTTTTGCGCCTAAGTGACCATGCTTTCACTAAAACTTCAAATACATGAAACTTAATAGTTTTAATTAGATATTTAGACAAAATAAGCATTCGAGGACACTATTCTTTTCAAATAAACCCCAAATGTGTCCAATTTGTGGACACATTAAATAGCTTTTAAGGCCCACATTCATTCACTTCACGTGGCCACGATTTATAGAGCATCTTGACAATTTATCTATAAGCTTTCTTGAGTCATAAACATATTTTCATGAAAATATAGACAATATCATCTATAAGCATCATCATGTCTTCAAAGTCAAAGAATCTTAAAATTCATTTAAATCTATTTCATAAAGAGAAGACATGCATATTTTCATAAATTCATCTCTCAATGTTTTAAACCCTCTTTCAATCATCAACATCTAGAAAACATAGGTTGTACATAAGATCATCCTAAAAACCACTGTATTTAATCAATTAATGGATAAGAGATCATAATTCAATCATTTAAATAAACATTAAAGAGAACCCATGGCAATTGATGAAAACCCTAACTCAATTAGGGAATTCTTACTTTCTAAATTGGAGAATTTGGGAACTCCATTGATGGTAGGGATCCATTACTGAAAACTATCATACCTTACTATCAAATCTCACAAATGATTGGAGAATTGAGGCTTGACCTTGAGCCCTGATGAGTCCACAAATTGGACTCATTTGGGGCTATATTTTGATAGAATTAGTGTGCTCAAATGCATATTTATCTCAATATATGATGAAAAACCTTGGGTTTCAGGTATTTTGTGTTTGAGGGAAAGCATGGACACTACTTAGCAAAAAGGAACAAAAGTAGCTGAAAGAACGAAAAAATGAAAATCTGAGAATCGTCAAACCCATTCGGCGAATCGCCAAAAGTTCTTATCCTCACCTTTTGTTCTAGTGTGTTGAGCCCTAAAAGAAGGGATCAAATCGGCTGTGAAAAGGAGCAGTCGGCGTGTCGATGAGCAGCTCCACGAAGCAGTACTATGTCGCCCAATGATCCAAAACACAACGATGTTGAAGGATAGAGCAAGACGGCGATGAAACCTACCAAAGGGACGATCGTCGAGTTGATCAGTGATCTCGACTAATGATGCCGACTGATCTGCTGCATCACAGATTTTTGAAAACTAAAAATACTCTTTGAGCGTTGTAACTTACTATTAGATTTTTAATATATAATTTTTAAGATATAATTTTGAGTTCTAAGTTTGGAGAGAGTTTTGAAGAACTTGAAGTTTCAAAGGATTTCAACTCCAAGAATTTGGACTTAGGTCTTCTGGATTCTTGAATCTTTGCTTGTTTTGAGACTTAAATTTTCATACTCATTTGAATGCAAACTCATATTGGCATAAATTTCTGTCTCTTTTACATGTGTAGCTAAAAGCCCAATTCTTGGGGTGTGAATTTGTGAATATGGTTTAGATTATCTGTTGGGGTTTGCTTGTTGATGGTTTATATGTTGTGTAAATGTGATTTTGTTTAGTAGTTGTGGTGGAACTTCATGAAAATGTAGTTGCAAATATGATTTCACCTTTGTGTTTTCAGCTTGCTCGAGAGAGAGGTCGTAAAACTAAGACTACTAAATTGATGGCCGGTGGGAGTGGGTCGACATGAGGTTCAACTCGAGAGAGTGAAACTTAGTCCTTCTCTCACACACTTAGCTCTAGAGAGTGAGTGGGCTAAGGCGGAGGTTGTTCTTCATGCGGCAAGTGGGCCGAGAGGAACCCATTTTATTCGGGGTATGTTGCTCGAGAGAGAATTTACCCCCACTATAGTCTAGCATAGTCACAAATACTCCACGGATTTACTATCAAGAGCATGTACCCATTAGTCTAGAATAATTCGTATTGCTGTCACATCAAGAGAATTCACTCTCCTTGATTAGTACTCTTTGTTTTTGCTGATTTTGCTCTTAACTTGCTTAAGAAACCCCTATTGATAATTGACGCTTGTGTCACCCCTTAGATTTAACATGTTTATATTCGATAATGTTTTTAGCTATGACTAATTAGAATTTAATTTTATTTTTCTATTAATTCTCAAGCTCTCACCCTCAGGACCTGTCTCCAACCCTTGATTGGGTTACTTTACTATTGTACGATCGTAAACACTTGCATTGGAAATTGTGTCTGGATAAAGAAAACATCAAAATTTCTCCGCTGCCGGGGAGTGCTGATATTTAAGAATTCTTAGTTTAGTAAATTTTTTGTTCTTCTTAGTTTTACTTTACTGACTTAATCTTTACTTTTGTTTTGTTTGGTCGTGTGAATATTTCAAAAAGTATGAGTGTTAACTTTAGCAACGGTAGCTAGGTGGGCCACCAAGACGATATCGGAAATCTCAACGATGTACAAGAGTCCAACATCAATGGTCCCCATCTCATGGGAGGTATTGGAGCTATCTGGTTACCTCCAGCCTATGGAAATGTAGTGTTCCACATAACAAGCACTATGTTGCAACTCTTGCAACAAAAGGGACTTTTCAATGGGTTGGCTCACGAGGATCCTCACAAGCATCTTCGGAACTTTGTGGATGTATGCGGACCGTTCTTGTTAAAAAACATTTCTTAGGAATCAGTTCGGTTAAGATTATTCCCTTTCTCACTGATGGGAGAGGCATACAAATGGCTGGCCGAGTTGACGCGTGAATCCATCACTTCTTGGGAGGTATTGGTAATCGCATTTCAAGTGCAATTTTTCCCTCCCTTGAAGATGATGATCTTTGGGATAGCATTTAGAGCTATAAGCATCTGGAAGGAGAGCCTCTGCACGAAACTTTGTTACGGTTTGAAAGGTTGGTGCTTCAATGCCCAACCCATGGTTTACCTGATAACGTGCTGCTTCAGTACTTTTACAAGAGTTTAAACTCGGTAAACAAAAGGGTCGCTGACCAACACTCACCTGGAGGCTTAATCCAGCAGCCATATGTAGTAGCAGCTCAATATTTAGATGGCATGACAACCATCAACAAAGCGTGGTATACTCACGAGGACTAAGTCTCTCTTCTGACCTTCAAACTATCTAAGGAGAAAATTGAAGAATACCAATAGAGAGACCAAAACATGGCCAAGATCATGACACAACTTGACATTTTATCCAAAAATGTCATGGGGGATGGTTCCTGTGGTGTCAATGTTGTGGGGGTCGAATGTGCAAATCCTGAGGAGATGAAGTTTGAAGCCTTGTATAACGAGGAGGTAAATTTACTAGCCAACCAAGGGGTGGTTATCGTTCAAACTACCCAAGGCAGGGTGGTAACCAAGGTTGGGCTAGAGACGAAGGCTTGAAGGATCGTGATCACGAATAGAGGGACTGTAATATGAATTGGAAGGATAGGGAGATGGATAGATATGTTCCTCCCTATGAGTGCCAAAAGCCCAAGGACTTGGAAGGTGGTAGGTCTGAGGATATGCTGTCACGTATCTTCAACAAAGTTGAAGGGACAAACAAAATGTTAAAAGGCATGAAAGAAGATGTGTCCACCCTTAGCTAGACCGTCACCTCCCATTCAGTTTCGATCAAGCAGTTAGAGACACAAATGGGTCATATCTCATCTCACATCAATCCGAGACAGTAAGGGGGTTTGCCTAGTGACACTATCGTCAACCCAAAAAATGAGGTTTGAAGGTGGACTTGCATCATACCACGATGGTAACTAAGGCGTTGTTTAGGAGGCAACCCAAAACTCTTTATTGCTTTTTGTTGATTTGACAAAATAATGGTGTGTTGATTGTGCAGATGGAGGTGTGGAAAGTGATTGAAAAGTGCATATTGGCGAGCAACAGGTCCAATCAGCGAATCACCAAATGGTTCGGCAACCCCGAACTAGCCCGCCGTTAGACTCAAGACGAACTTACATTAGAGTCTGTAAAACTCAGCAAGCACAAGAAATTCTTGGCAAATTGCTGAGCATGTCTGCGATCCCGGCGGAGACCGCCGTTTGGACTCCCCAATTAAATGAGGGATATTGTAAAAATCAGCAAAGAATGTGATTGTTCGGCGTGACGCCAAATGGTTCAGCACTCACGACTAAAATCGCCGAGTGGTCAAGAACTGGACGGCTTTTCAAGCCAAAGGTTTAAAAGTTTCAATTTCCTATGCTCTCCCTCATTTTCAAACTTTACAAACTCACACCTAGTTTTATTTTCAATATCGTTGCATCTCTATTGTATTTTGGTCTATTTATGTTCAGAATTGGATTACCTTTCCGCCTAGTGTTACAATCATTTAGTAGACAGCACTAAAGGATGATTTTCTATGCCCCAAATTTATTTTATTAAAATCTATCCTCATTTGCAATAACTAGATCTTTTTGAAAGTATTCTGACCCTGCCGGATAGGACTAGATTGCTTACACGCATGCTTTAATTTGACAATCTTGCTCGAGTAGTTATGACTGTTGAATTCCAGTGATTATATGCCTTAATTCGGATTAAAATTCGAAGGGTTATGTTTGGGTGCTATGGGTCATACCTTGATTGTACTAGTGCATACTTTGATTTTGCCTTTAGGGGTTACAGGGGTGAATTCGAGAAGACGGGTTTAAAATAGGTACGTTGAGCCGTTTGGCGAGATGGGTCAAGCTCGCCGAATCACTAGACGGTTCTCCTAACGTCCCCATCTTGCCTTTAATTTAATGATAAATGTGATGTTAATTCTGTAACTTTCGGCGAAAGGTTGAAGGTCGCCAAAGACTTTCGGTGACTCACCGAAAGTCTCGCTTCACCCTTATCAACTCCCCTAAATCTCTGTGTACTGTAGCTTTCAACGGACTAACTCTGGATCATCGATTGATATCGACGACTCGCCGAAAGAGTCGGTGAAGTTTGTCTGTGCTTTTATCAAATATTTCTCTAACATCTCTTCAATTTTTTGCAGATTTGACTAAACCTAAAGTTGTTGAATGAATAACGTTAGCTCAAGAGAAGTCCACATAAATTGTGTTAAAGAAAGATGCAGTTACGTTGAAAGGAAAAGCTTCGAAACTACCAACAACTACTGGAAAAGGTAAGGGCAAGAGGCCTATTCGTGCCAGGAAAACCATCACCCAAGACCCTGATACTCCTCCATGGGCCCGGGGATTTTGTAGAGCGGGACATATCATTCTTGCAGACTCACAATCAATGGACCTTGGTGAAGTTGGCACTGATGTTCCCTCTCAGGTGACCTCGAGCACTGATGCCCCGATAGACGGAGAGACTGCATAGACAAGATTTGTCTATACCTCCATCCATGTCTTTGTTTATTTTAGTTTTGGATTTTGTGTTAATTGCATTTGAGGACAAATTGCTTTTATTTGTGGTGAGGTGAGGCACACTTTTGTGTGCTATTTGTGAATTATGTTTTGTTTAAGTATTTGGGTTATGAGCTATTATTGTGTTATTACACTACTTTCTGTGGATGTTTGAGTTTGTGGCTCCTTTTATTTTAAATTGTAAAATGATTTTGACCCGTCCAAAAATTTTTGCCACCTCTTGTGTGTTGAATTTGGTTGTTCTTTTGCAAAATTTTAGTCTCGGTTCCAATCAATATCGATGACTTGAATGGTACTCTCAATCGAACGAACATGAATGCACAGCTGCGATGAGGGAAAATGAAGTTGCATAGACAATATGTGAGCTCTTTGCATCTCGTTATGACTAGCCTAGTATCGAATTGAGTCTCTTGTGATGATCATTGAACATTAGCGAAAGTGTGGACTGTTGTATGACTGTAGTGTCAATGCCTAGTGTCATGACCTTACCTGTGAACTATGCATGATGGATCCTAGAATTTACCCCGTTCGTCCGGTCAACTAAGTGATGCTATCTCTTGATATGATCTTAGGCAACTTCGAAGTGTGTGAGCCAATTTGACATATACCTATTTGTGGCCTACATTGTGAGCATGTGTGAACCTGTTTTGAACACCCCTTGAGTCTTACCTTCCTTTAGAAGAAACTTGATGAAAACTAGACCTTTCTTTATCCATCACCCATAATCCTCATGAAGTTGTGGTTTGTTGAATAGCCAACTTAGGCCAAATGCCTAAGTTGGGGGTGTGTTGTAAAGATAAGGGCAAGTCAAGAACTGCAAGGAAAGTCTCCTCTTATCCATGGTTTTGAGAAAAATTGAACTGCTCCATATAAACAATAGAGAGAGAAAAGAAAAAGAATGAAAAAAAAAGTCGTGGAATAAAGTACAAAAGAAATGGGGTTTCCAAACAATTCATGGAAAGTAAATAATAGGATGACTTACGAACACTAAAGAAAATGATGAAAGAAGAAGAAAGGAAGTGTTGTGAGTACCACATTTCATGAGGATGATAGTCAACGAGCCTAAATGTATATACCTTCACACTCAACCCCATTACAAGCCTTGAAAAGACCTTCTTGATCTTGAGTGAGCTGAAGCAAGTGTTGATTGGAAAATACAGGCAAACCTATGGTTGAAATTATGCATTGTGTTCTTCTTTGTGAGTATGAGTGTGAGTGTTGCATCTGATTCTGAAGCTTTAAACTGTGAACCATTGTGTGATTATGGAATACTTCCTTGTGTGAGGGCATTTGAACAGTTTGGTTGAGCTTGAACTTGCATTTGAAGAAAGTATTGTGAGCATGAAATTCTTTGATATTCATGAGTCACAACTTGAATCTTGGAGTGCACATTTGATCTTTGCATAAGTAAATTGAGTCTTGTTGTGTGCATTCATGATTGAGTCTTGTGTAGCACTATTTGAGACACCCTTTTAGAATGGCTGAACTTGAGTTCGTTTGAGGACAAGCAAAAGTTAAAGTTGATGATGTTGATGAGTCCACAAATTGGACTCATTTAGGGCTATATTTTGATAGAATAAGTGTCCTCAAATGCATATTTTACCTCAATATCTGATGAAAACCCTTAAGTTTCAGGTATTTGGAGTTTGAGGGAAATCATGGACACTACTTAGCAAAAAGGAACAAAAGTAGTGAAAGAAAGAAGAAATGAAGCTCTGAGAATCACCAAACCCGTTCGGCGAGTCGCCAAAAGGTCTTATCCTCGCTTTTTGTTCCAGTGTGCTTAGCCCTGAAGGAAAGGATCAAATCTGCAGTGAAAAGGAGTAGTCGGCATGTCGCCGAGCAGTTTTGTGAAGTAGTACTATGTCGCCAATGATAAAAAAATACGACAATGCTGAAGGATATAACAAGATGGCGATGAAACCTACCAAGGGGCGAATCGCCGAGTTTATCGACGATCTCGACTAACGACGCAGAATGATCCGCTGCAGCACAGATTTTTGAAAACTATAAATACTCGTTGAGACTTGTAGCTTAATATCAAATTTTTAATATATAATTTTAATGATGGAATTTTGAGTTCTAGGTTTGGAGAGGGTTTTGAAGAACATGAAGATTCAAAGGGTTTCAACTCTTAGAATTTGGACTTGGGTCTTGCGGATTCTTCAATCTTTTCTTGTTTTGAGACTTAAATCTTCATACCCATTTAAATGCAAAATCATATTGGTATAAATTTCCATCTCATTTACGTGTGTAGCTAAAACCCCAATTCTTGGGGTGTGATTTTGTAAATAATGGTTAGATTATCTGTTGGGTTTTGCTTGTTGATGGTTTATTTGTTGTGTAAATGTGATTTTCATTTAGTAGTTGTGGTGGAACTTAATGAAATTGTAGTTGCAAATACGATTTCACCTTTGTGTTTTCGGCTTGCTCGAGAGATAGGTCGTAAAACTAAGACCACTAAATTAATGGTCGGTGGGTGTGGGTCAACATGAGGTTCAGCTCGATAGAGTGAACCCTAGTCCTTCCCCAAGACACTCAGCTCGAGAGAGTGAGTGGGCTAAGGTGGAGGTTGTTCTTCAGGCAGAAAATGGGTGTCCGAGAGGAACCCATTTGATTCGGGGTAAGTTGCTCGAGAGAGAATTTACCCCCACTATAGTCTAGCCTAGTCACAAATACTCAACGGATTTTCTATCAAGAGCATCTGTCCAATAGTCTCAAAAACTCCGTATTCCTATCACATTCAAAGAATTCCCTCTCATTGATTAGTACTCTTTGTTTTTACTGATTTTGCTCTTTACATGCTTAAGAAACCCCCATTGCTAATTGACCCTTGAGTGACCCCTTAGATTTAACATTTTTATATTCGATAATGCTTTTAGCTATGACTAATTAGAACTTAATTTTATTTTTCTATTAATTCTCAAGCCCACACCCTTAGGACTCGACCCCAACCCTTGGTTGGGTAACTTTACTATTGTACGATCGTAGACACTTGCATTGAAAGTTGTGTCTTGATTACTCAAACATCAAGCTCTAGCTTGAACATTTGTTCCTCTTCAAGTTCTAGAGAAAGAAATATTTTGGAGAGGAAGAACCCAATTATTTTGGCTATTTTAAGATAATGACTTGAATGGGTAGGTTTTGGGGTTAGAATCGCTTATATAGGGGTCCTAGGGTTGGATAAAACAACATAGCTTCAGTATAAAGAAATCGGGAAAAGACCCCTAAGTCCCTAAACTAAAAACTGCCGACACTACTTCACGAAGCACTCCACGAGCTGTTGAGGCTCTCACGGGCGGTGGTGCCAACCATGGTCCTTGAACAATGGCTTGGCTTACCACCCCTGAAACTATTCACCCCACACTCCCCCCTCTATGATCCGTCAAGTGGCTCATGGGAGGAGGCTATCTTTTGGGTAGCTACTACCTCCCTTCATGTTTATCACCATGACTTGTGGTCCCACCACGAGTCGTCTTGGTGGTTGTGGGAGGTTAGCTCCACTTGGCCACTCACTATGAGGGTCCAAGAGCACCACAACGAGATGTGGTTCCCTTTATGGCCCTTTAGGAGCCCCATGAAGGGTGCCTTGCCTCCATAGAGGGATAGTGACCTCCAACTTGGCTCAATTCCTATCCCACTAGGTTTCGAGGTGTTACATCATCTCCCCCTTAGGAATATTCTTCCTAGAATAATATTCTAGACATCACTAGAAGAAAAGGACTCTAAACTAGAAACCCATAATGCATGCAACTTTTAAAAATGCACACAACCAAGGAAGAATATCTACTCCAAGCTAGGATATACATAAAACATCATAAAGAAAATAGGAACTAGAGCTAGAAGCCCAACATGAATGCAATCACATAAATGAACATACCTAAGGAGGAAAGTCCATCTCCAAGATAAAGCATACTTTTTAAAACATCATTTCATAAGACAAACATGCAAGAGCATACTCAAATGTACATAAACATGAAGAAATCAATCAAACTAAATCATATTTTTGAAAATCAAAATTTTCAATCATGAGTATACATGCATGATGAAACATGAGGATGACTAAGAAACAAGAATACTTAAGAGTGAACCATGAGTGCTAAGGCCTCAAGCCAGACTAGAATATAAAGGAAAGAGCTATGAATGTTAAGAAGTCACATCACCTCCAAATTTTCACCCACAAAACCATAACAAGGAACTCTTCCAAAACAAACATAGTTCTACTTATTTACCAACCATGAAGAACACTATATCCCCCTTGGGAGAAAATCCCATTAGTCTTTTCAAATCCATCTCCATCAATCTAACTATAACATTAACGTCTTAAAAACCACTAAACCATTGATACAAGAAAAGACTTAAGAATTTTACCCAAGGATTTCATCAACTACTCAAAACACCATCTCCATACATGACGTCTTACCATATCAAACGAAACACTCAACATCAAGCAATACATAACCAAAAGCTAGAACCTATCTGGGAACCCTCATGATCTTCTTGAGTTTGAAGAGCATACAACCTATCTTTTTTCCAACCACCACTAGGACCGGAGGAAGGGTATGGTTGAGCTTGTCGACGACTATCTCCCTCATTTCTAGCAAACGAAGGACAATTCCTTATTTTATGATCCTTCTTACCACAACCAAAGCAATAATTAGAATCGGCTAGGCATTTACCCTCGTTTGTTCTCCAGCACTCCCTACACTCGGGATACATTTGCTCACTACCTCCATTACCTTGAGAAGGATTACCGCTATCAGACCTTGAATGTGAAGACTCACCATCATCTCTTCTTTCCCTCTTTGAATCCCTGGTTTTCTCCTTTAAGTTTTTCTTTTTTCTATTTGTTGTGCATGTATCATCAACCGGGAAACATCCATATCCTTAATTGGCATGGTGGTTAGGCATTATGTGACAGCTAAGTTGAGATCACCCAAGACAAACATACTCATCCTTGCCCTTGGATCAGCAACAATAGTTGGAGAATATTTAGACAATTGTGTGAATTTCAAAGCATACTCATTCACACTCATATCTACTGGGTGAAGGTTATTGAACTCAAGTACTTTTTCCTCTCTCATCTCTAGGGGAAAGAACCTATCAAAAAAGAAACCATAAATTTCTCCTGATCAAGAGGACCCTTATCTACCGCCCTCTCTTCTTTCCATTGGTTGAACAAAAAATGAGCAACACCCTTAAGTTGATAAGTGACCTATTCCGCCTTTTCCACCAGCATCACTCCAATGATCATCAACACCTTATTTACCTCATCAATGAACTCTTGAGGATCTTCCTCAACATTAGACCCATGAAACTCCAGAAGATTCATTCTAATAAAGTCTCTTACTCTAGTCATTGTCGTACCCACATATGGGTTCACGAGAGCTACAACATCCCTATTTGCTTGAGCCATCATAGCTTGGGCCAATGTAGGAAATGTGGCTCGAAACTCATCATTAGTCACTTGCAGGGCCAGAGGGTTGACCATCACTTTGGCAACCTCTTGTCTCATATTTTCACAAACATTCCCATTCATTCTCACAGGAATCCCTCATGGAAGTATATTCTGAAAAGCATAAATAGTTGTTAGGAGAGAAAGACACCTAGAAATATACTCTATCACACGACTTTAGAGTAATGAAAGAAGTGGAGCTTCATAAACATCTTCTAGCCTCCTGTTCATAAATTTGGCGTACTTCACACTCATGAACAAGACTTCACTCGATGTGGCTTATGAGACATCCCAGGACCTTTCTAAACCTTGTGCTCTGAATACTAAGTTTTCACGACCCAAGGGTACACCCTAGATATGACACGGCGTACAACACCACGAAAGGCCCCATAAAATCCACTTAGCATACATCATACAAGATCATAGAGTTTAAAGATTTAAAAGACAATTTATACATATAAAAGTTTTGTAAAAGCAAAGCGGAAGACTAAACACTTGCCTTAATAGTCATGTAATACAATACAATGAAATTGGGCCTAGCCTATATATTATGTCCAAAAACTGGAAATAAAAGAGAGAACACTGAAAAAATGAACATCCTTCATCGAAGCATGAGGACTCACCAAAGCTCAGAATTTCTCAAATCAACCTTTAGCCATGAAACAGAGAACCCTGACTTTTGGAATAACGAATGCATCTCCAGCTTTCATGGACATAATGAACAAAGTATTCAAACAATATTTGGACTTGTTCGTCATTGTCTTTATTGTTGATATCCTCATTTATTCTCACAGTGAGGAAGATCATGCAACTCATCTGAGAGTTGTTCTGCAAACCCTCAAAGATCGCTAGCTATTCGCTAAAGTTAGCATATGTGAATTCTTGTTACAGTCTATTTCTTTCATTTGTCATGTGCTATCCAGTGAAGGGTTCCAAGTGGATCTCATAAAATTTAGGCAGTACAACACTAGCCCAAACCTACCTTTTTGACAAATATCAGAAGTTTCTTGGGTTTTGCTGGTTACTATGGAAAGTTTGTTGAAGGATTTTCATCTATAGATTCCCCATTGACCAAGTTGACTTAGGAAAAGATCAATTTTCTGTGGTGAAATGAGTGTGAGAAAAGCTTCTTATATCTGAAGACCAAGTTGACTACAACTCTTGTCTTGACTCTGCTAGATGGTTCAGACGGTTACTCAGTTTATTGTTATGTATTCATGGTCGGCCTAGGTTGTCTGTTGATGCAATAAGTAAGGTCATATCATATGCCTCTATACAACTTAATGCCCCTGAGAATAAACACCCAACTCATGACCTTGAGCTTGCAACTTTAGTATTTTCCCTAGAGATTTGGAGACACTACTTGTATGGTGTTCATGTTGATGTGTTCATAGATCATAAGAGCCTTAAGTATGTGTTCACCAAACAATAGTTAAATCATCGTCAGGGAAATGACATGAATTTCTCAAAGATTATGACATAAATGTGCTCTACCATTCGGGTAAGGCGTATGTAGTAGTTGACACCCTTAGTAGATTATCCATGGGTAGTGTGGCACATGTTGAGGAAGAGAAGAAAGAATTAACCAAAGATGTTCACTGACTTTCTCTCTTAGGAGTTTGCCTTATGGACATGTCAGATGGTGGTGTGATAGTTCATAATGGGTAAGAATCTTTATTTGTAGTGGAGGTTAGGGGAAAACAGGATAACAATCCTATGTTACTTTAGGTGCAGTTAATCAGCAAAGAGTTAAGGTTTTCTCCCAAGGGGGAGATGTTGTGCTTCGTAAATAGGGTCGCTTATATGTTTCTAATATGGGTGAGTTGAGGAAGCACTTCCTTATAAAATCCCATAGTTCCAGGCAATCTATTTATCCGGGTGCAACTAAGATTAAACTCACATTCTTTACTTTAAAAAGTTAATCTTAATAATAATCAATGAGAATACTTATAGTTTGTAAAATAGCTCAAAGAAATTAAATAGTTAAAAAAATCCTCAACTATATCTATCTACTAAGCATCTACTTTTACAGAAGGATATCGGCACAAGACCCATGACATCTTAAAACTACTAACTATTAGGTATTGAAGAAGTCCTCCAGAATATACCATTAGGCTCACCAATGTTGACTGGAATGCCAACTAACCTCAACGAAACACTTTTTGATGATCCTAAACTCCTATATCTGCATCATAAAATGATACAAGTCGAATGACATCAGTACAGTGAATGTACGAGTATGCTATAGGGTTAGAGTAAACAAATATTTGGCTTAAATGATGGAAAGCAATAACTAACTGAACTTACTAGGCTGGAAGAAATACTCACCACAACCCAACTAAATACAAAGAAACAGTGATAGATGCAATATTAAAAACATTATAGAACTTCTTCAAATTCCCTATATATTGCTTAGACCTAGACTTTTTAGAACTTTAGAAAATTGTTGTGATTTAACCGTTATAGTGTCTTAATCACATTATCATGTTTTCCTGGCATTGTTGCTTAGTTCTTTGTATGAAACTCAGAACCCTAGTTGTGTAGATTCATTTAGTTCATGAATTACACTAGCTAGGTCAGATAAACAAATATATATGCCTCAGATTTTGTATGTTTCATTATCAGTATTTAAATTATGTATTCTCAGTTAGCATGATATAATATTGAGCTAATCCAGTATTTCAATTAAGTTGTGTCATACACATTCCAGTTGGGAGTAGGATTAGCATTTAGTTAGACTAGAGTTCAGTGTACCCTCATAGTCCCAGAACTACGTGCCCCCATAGGTTCTAAGTTCCTTTTGTTGGGCATCAACTTTAGTGATCACGACATCCATGCCTTTATGCCCATGGCAAGTTATATTGGGTCCTCTCGATGGGGCGTATACATCGGACTCCATGTTTCGCTCACGTGGTTTTATGTCAGTTAATAGTAGCTCCACAGTCAGATTCTAGTGCATTTGACCGAATGTTCAGTTATTACCTCAGTATACAGTCTCAGCATGTTTTGATCATGATTAGTAGTTGGTCATTCTATTTAGCTCAGCATTTATGTTTTATTTTAGTATCTATGTTTCTTATTAGATTATATCATTGATATGTTGTTTTGTTCAATTATATCTTTGTTCAGCTATATTTTATATCATGTATGCTCAGTATATTTCAAGTACTGAGGCATACTCTATGCTACATCCTTTCATGATGTAGGTTCATGTACTAACCATCTAGATCACGCGTAGTTCGATTCACGATCCATTTCAGCAGCTTCATTGGTAAGTCCTCATATTTTGAGTACAATAAACATATTTTCCCCTTTTTGTCTTTTATTTCAATTTTAGTTTTGCTAGAGTTAGCTGGGGCCATGTCCAAGTAACTCTAGGTAGTAGAGGCTTTGTAAGACATAGTATTAGACTCAACTTTAGTATATGAGTAATTTTTCAGTATCACTAAACTTTATCATATTATTTATAATCAGATCAGTATTGGGTGTTCCTCCCATTGAGTTTTCTCATGTTTTAGCTTCTGCATTAGTTCAGTTTTTCATAGATATGTTCAGTAAGCTTTTGATATGCAAGCTCAGGGTTAGATGGGGTCACTTGTGATCCTAGGTACCATTTTTACATCAAGGGCATGAAATCTGTAGTAAGTTGAGTCCTTTTCATTAGTGTTAAGTGCACCACATCTAATGAGGGGAGGCTACGAAGTGTTTTACGAAAAACTTAACTTTCTTTCTAATTTTGTTGTGCTTGAGGTATGATCCAAATTCTCGTTTCTAATCGATCGTTATGCATTTCAGATCATGCCTCCTCGTAGAGCTTACGCAAGGAATTCTAATGCCCGCAACGGTAACACAGTTCCTCCAACTCTACACCTGGATGTTTCTAATGCATAGTTTTGGAATGCGATTCAATCTTTGGTCTCAAAGTGTAGCCAACTAGATCAATCACCAGGCCCCATTTCCTACTGACACTAATGTTTGGTCAAGAGTAGACAGGGTTCAAGATTTTGTTCGAATGAATGCACCTAAGTTTCTAGGGTCACAGGTTTGTGAGGATCTACAAAACATCCTTGAAGAGGTCAAGAAAATCTTTGGAGTGATGCAATTGACTGGTAATGATAGGGTTGAGTTGGTATCCAACTAACTTAAAGATGTGACTCACATATGGTTCATTTAGTTGAAAGAAATTAGGGGTGCAGATGCATCTCCTATGACTTGAGAGTGTTTTACTGGAGCTTTTCTTGACAGGTTCTTCCTAGGAGAATGGAGAGAGGCTTAAGCTCACAAGTTTATGAATTTAAGACTAGGATCAATGTCAGTCCAAGAGTACCGACATAAATTTACCTATCTCTCTAGGTATGCTACATACATGGTTGCCAATCCAAGGGCACCAATGAGTAAGTTTCTATATGGAGTATCATAGTTAGTGAAAGAGTGCATAAAATCTATCTTGTTAGAAGATATGAAGAATATAACTAGGGTTATGACCCATGCATAACATGTTGAGGGAGATAAGCTTAAGGAATAGGCTAAGGACAATAACAAGTCTAGGACAGGAAACTATGAATACTCTTAGCAGACATCGGGTGGTGGAAATCGCTCACAGTTTCTGCACAGATCTTCAGGCCCAGCACCTTCATCTGCTAGTGCTCCATCCCCCCAGGTTTTGACAGGATCAGAAAGGTAGGCCATCAAGCTCTAAGTCTCAATGGGGTGGTTCAGGTAACATGCCTTGCCCAACTTGTCCACAGTGTGGTAAAAACCATCTAGGCAACTGTCTTTTCGGGCAAGGAAGGGTGTTTTGGGTGTGGTCAGTCTGGCCATAGGTTAAAGGACTGTCCTTCTGCTAGGCAGGGGAAATGAGTAAACAACAACAATAGGGTTCAGTCTACACCTCTAGCAGCACTTGCAGGTCACCCAACTCAACAGGGTGCTTCCTCTGGTAAAGGTAGCGGTCAGAGTCAAATGAAGTTTTATGCTCTCCAGGACTAGGAAGATTCTCCTTATGTGGTCACTGGTATTTTACGAGTCTTTCATATAGATGTTTATGCATTGTTAGATCCACTGGCTACTCTTTCCTTTGTAACTCCATATAATGTAGTAAACTTTTGTGTCAATGCAGAAACTCTTTCAGAACCGTTCTTAGTCTCTACTCTAGTTGGTGACCAAGTTATAGCTAGACAGGTATACAAAAATTGCCCTATCACAGTCTCTTAAAAAGTCACCTCGGCAAATCATATAGAGTTACAAATGGTAGACATTGATATCATTCTAGGCACAGATTGGTTACATTCCTATCATTCCTTAGTTGATTGTAGGACTAGGATCGTTCAGTTTCAATTTTCAAATGAACTAGTCTTATAATTGAAGGGTAGTAGCTTAGTGCTTATGGGTAGATTCATTTCTTAACTTAAGGCCAAAAAGATGATTTCTAAGGGATATATGTATCATCTTGTTCGGGTTAGGGATTCAAGCTCTGAAACCCCAACTCTTGAGTCAGTCCCTGTAGTAAATGAGTTTCCAGAAGATCTTCCTAGATTTACTCCTAAAAGAGAAATTGACTTTGAAGTAGATCTCCTTCCAGATACTGAGCCCATTTCAATTCCTCTTTATAGAATGGCTCCACCTAAGCTTAAGAAATTGAAAGAATAGTTGAAAGTCCTTCTAGATAAGGGCTTAATCAGACTAGTATCTCTCCATGGGGTTCTCTAGTGTTGTTCGTGAAAAAGAAAGATGGTTCCCTCAGGATATGCATTAACTACTGCCAGTTGAACAAGGTCACCATCAAGAAAAAATATCCTATCTCCAAGATTGATGAATTGTTCGACCAACATCAAGGTGCTAGATATTTTTCAAAGATAGACCTTAGATCGAGCTATCACAAGCTCAGACTAAGATATAGTGACATTGCTAAGAAAACCTTCAGAAGTCGGTATGGTCATTATGTATTTGTAGTTATGTCTTTCAGACTAAGAAATGCTCCTGCAATTTTCATAGACTTAATAAACATGGTGTTGAAGAAGTATTTGGACTTGTTAGTTATCATCTTCATTGATGATAACCTCATTTACTTTAGGAATGAGGAGGAGCATGCGACACATCTAAGAGTTGTTCTGCAAACTCTCAAAGATCGCCAATTATTCGCTAAGTTTAGCAAATGTGAGTTTTGGTTAAAGTCAGTCACTTTCCTTTGTCATGTGGTATCTAGCAAAGGGTTCCGAGTTGATTCTCAGAAAATAGAGGTTGTGCAAAAATGGACCAGACCCACATTTCCAAGAGATAGCAAAAGTTTCTTAGGTTTGACTGGTCAATAAAGGAGATTTGTTGAAGGACTTTCATCCATAGCTTCCCTATTGACCAAGTTGACTTAGAAGAAGGTCAAATTTTGGTGGTCAGATGAGTGTGAGAAAATATTCTTAGAACTGAAAACTAGGTTCACTACAACTCTCATTTTGACTCTACCAGATGGTTTAGATGGGTATGTGATCTATTGTGATGCATCCAGAGTCGGCCTAGGTTGTGTTTTGATGCACCGAGGAAAGGTCATAACTTATGCTTTTAGAAAATTTAAGGTCAATGAGAAGAACAACCCAATTCATAAACTCGAGCTTACAGTTGTAGTATTTTTCCTAAAGATTTGGAGATATTACCTATATGGGATTCACGTAGATGTATTCACAGATCATAAGAGCCTCTAGTATTTGTCTACCCGTAAAGAGTTGAATATTCGCCAAAGGAGATGGATTGAGTTCTTCAAGGAATATAATATGAATGTACTTTACCATCCTTGTGAGGCCAATATAGTAGTTGATGCCCTTAGAAGACTATCAATGGGTAGTGTAGGATATGTTGAGGAAGAAAGAAAGGAATTAGCAAAAGATGTACACTGCCTTTCTCGCTTAGGAGTTGGTCTTACGGACATGTCACATGGTGGTGTGATAGTTCAAAATAGATCTGAATCCTCGTTGGTAGTGGAATTTAACGAAAAACAAATTAGTGATCCTGTAATACTTTAGTTAAAAGGTGAAGTTCATCAGTAGAAAATTGAGGTTTTCTCCCAAATGGGAGATGGTGTGTTTCGTTACATAGGTCGCTTATGTGTTCCTCAGTGGCTGAGTTAAGGCAACAAATCCTTCCAAATGCCCATAACTCCAGATATTCTATTCATCCAGGTGCCACTAAGATGTATCGTGATATGTGGGAATTCTTTTGGTCGAATGACATGTAGAGGGATATAGCAAATTTTATGGCTAAATGCCCAAATTGTGAACAGATTAAGGTAGAATAATAGAAACTAGGAGGTATGACTCAAGCGAATAACATTTGCACATGGACGTTGGAAGTGATTAACATGGACTTCATTACAAGTTTACCTCGTACTCACATACATCATGACTCTATTTGGAAGATAGTGGAGAGACTCACTAAGTCTGCTCACTTATTGGTTGTCAAGACTACAAATTCAATGGAGGAGTACGCCAAGTTTTACATTAATGAGATAGTCAGGTTGCATAGGGTTCCTTTGTCTATAATCTCAGATAAAGGTCCTCAATTTACCTTTTATTTTTGGAAATCATTGCAGAGAGTTCTTGGTACCCAGGTTAATCTCAACACAACATTTCATCCAAAGATGGATGGCTAGGCAGAACGTACCATTATGACCTTAGAAGACATGTTGTGAGCTTGAGTGATCGATGATGAGTCCTAGATTTAGACTCAATTTGGGCGTTGTTTATATATTTTTAGTGTCCCCAAATGCTTAATTTGTGCCATAATCTTATGTTAAAGCCTTGATTTTCAGGTATGTGGATTGAGGAGCAAAGCAAGGAAACTAACATGCAAAAATGAACAAAACAAACTTAATAAGTGGAGAAAGGCAAGCCTGATGATCGCCAAAAGCACTCGATGAATCACCTAGTGGCTATTTAGACTGCTTAAAGTTCCAGTGTGCCAGCACTGATGGATGAAACCATATCGGCGACAAAAAAGGGGTAGTCGACGTGTCGTTGATCAGTTCCGCGATGATAAGAGTGATCACCCAAAGTTACAGGTCATGGGGATGTTGAGAGCCAATGCAAAAAGGTTATAGACAAGAGAAAAGGGCGGTTCACCAAACCACACGTTGAACCTAACTTATCTCGTCTAATGGCCCTTCGTGGCAAATTTTTTGTAACTATAAATTTAATTTTGAACTTTTAATTGCAGAGTTCTCTTATCTAGATTTTAGCTTACTACTATTTAGAATAGTTTCTTAGTAGACTAAATAGCTTTTGAAGATTTAATTCAGATATTTTGCAAGTGGGTTACTAATTTTCTTTGATTTTAAGCATTGTAAAGGCTTGAATACTCTTACCCAGTTGATGGATAATCGATTTGGTACCTATTCTTACTTTTTTATGAAGTTTGGCTAAAACCCAATTATTGGGGTGTGATCATGTGATTATGGGTTGAATTAGCTTATGTGTATTTTTTATTACTAGTTTGAATGCTAAATTGAAGTGGGTTTAATCATTAGGTGAGGTTTAATTTATGAATTGTATTTGCAAATGCAACTCTATTCTTGTGTTCTTAGCTTGCGAGAGAGAGAAGTTCTGGGGCTAAAGCTTTTGGTAAATAGTTTGTATGTATTGGGTTGATATGGGTTCAACTCGAGGGAGAGAATCCTAAACCCAATCCTACCCATATAGCTTAAGAGAGTGGATGAATTAATGTTTGGGTTGTTCTTAATTGTTATGCTTGTTGATGTTTGAATGAAATTTCTTGAAGCGAAATAGTTCTTCGAGAGAAAGCTATTTCACTCATAGTCTTGCCTACCCACTTATATATAGCTATGAATTAGTAGTTACAATTACCTATATAGTGAAATTTGCCTATAATTGATCATATCTTGAGAATTCCTCTCCTCATTGTTATTTCAGTTTTGTGTGACTGTTTTGTAGTTAATAATTGCAAACAAAGCTTAGTGAAGTTTAAAACTATGCCGCTGCCGAGGAGTGGTGTCGTTTAAAATTCTTTTAGTAAAGTTAAATTGTGATTTTTTTGGTTGTAGTTGAATCTACATATTTTAGTTTTTAGTTTTGTGTTGCTTATGTTATACAGAAGAGAAGATGAGCGTTAAAAGAAGTAATGGTAGCCAAGTGGGCCACCAAGATGATGTTGAAAACCTCAATGATTTAAATGACCCAAATGCCAATGACCCAATTCCATTGGGTGGTGTGGGAGCAATACATCTACCTCCAACTGAACTAAACATTTTTTTTCACATTACTAGCACAATGCTTCAGCTCCTACAATTGAAAGGTTTATTTGGGGTTTTGGATCATAAGAATCCCCATAAGCATATTCCGAACTTCGTGGACTCTTGTGGTCCATTATCATTTAAGAATATATCTCAAGAATCAGTCTATCTCAAGTTGTTTCCATTCTCATTGATGGGTGAAGCTACCAAATGTTATCTCAGTTACAAAGAGACTCCATTACCTCTTTGGAGGAGCTGATCACAGTATTCCAAGTGAGATTCTTTCCCCCATCGAAGATGATGATACTCAGGGACATCATCCAAGGTTTTAAATTCTTGGAAGGTGAGTCAATCCATAAGATGTGGCTGAGGTTTAAGAAGTTGTTGTTGCAATACTTATATAGGAGCCTTGACTCGGTGAACAATGGAGTTGCTGATCAAGTTGTTCCTAGTGGTATAATGCAACAACCCTACGAAGTAGCGTCTAAACTCCTTTCTTGCATGACCAAGATCAATAGGGAATGGTATACTTATGAACACTAAGTCTCTCCTCTCAATTTTAGAATGACAAAAGAACAGATCAAAAAGGATCAAGAGAGAGACCAAAACATGGCTAAAATGATGACCCAGCTGGATATCTTTGCTAAAAATGTCATAGGTTTTGGTACAAATAATGTTAATGTTGTGGGTGTTGGTTGAGTAAATCCCGATGAAGTATATGTACAATAAGGAAGTGAACTTCCTAGCTAATCAAGGAGGAGGTTATCGTGCATACTACCCAAGACCAGGTAGAAATCAAGGTTGGAAAAGAGATGAGGAATGGAGAGACTGTAACAAAGATTGGCGTGATCGTAATGCCACTTGAATGATAGAAAGGATGACAAAGATAGGTATGTTCCTCCCCATGAGCGTCAAAATCCCAAGGAATCTGAAGGTGGCCACACAAATGACACGCTATCACGCATTCTTAATAGAGATGAAGGGTCGAACAAAGTATTGAAAGATATGAAAGAGGATGTCTCAAGTCTAAATTTGATGGTGACCTCTCACTAAGTCTCTATTAAGCAACTAGAGACCCAAATGGATCAAATTTATTCTCATTTGAATCCAAGACAACAAGCGGGGTGGCCTAGTGGCACAATGGCAAGCCACAAAAATGAAGCTTGATTTGGTATCCTCGTCGTGCCACGACGTTAACTAAGGTGCTTCTTGGGAGGAAACCCACATTTTTAATGCTTTGGTTTTTTATTTTGAATAACGGGTGTTAATTATGCAGGTTGAAAAGTAAAGAGTGTTAGAAGAAGAGTAGTTTGGTTGGCCAAAAGTCCAGTAGGCGACTCACCGAACTGGTCAGCGAGCACTGACTTGAACCACCGTTAGAACCACAAAGCTTGAAGCGGGGCTCTGTAAAACTTGGTGGACTAAATGTTTAATCCGTGACTCACCGAATAGTCCAGCGAGCCCAACTTTGTCCATCGTTTAAACCCCCAAATATGCTAAAGGTCTTGTAAAACTCGGCGAGGAATATACCACTTGGCATTTTAAAGGCCAAACTGTTTAAAATTTCAAAATCCTTCGTCTTCTATCATTTCTAACTTGTGTACATTCTCACCCGAACATTAAATCATCCATATTTTACTGTTTTACCCACATTTTTGTGTGATCTTGTGCTCAACATTAAGGTTGGTTTTTCTAACCCCAACCTTTAATCTTGTGGTTGAACTCGAATGCAATAGGTAAATGCCTTATTTATTGATGTTGGGTAATTGCTTAATCGTGTGTATTGTATTGGTTTGCCCTTTTTTTACTTGAAATGCTTGCCTAATTGCTAAAAAATGATCGATTCTCATGTTTTGTTGGTTAAAATTGGTTTAAAATTGTTGGGTTGCGGTTTAGTTGTGTTGGGTCTAGTTGGGTGAATTCTAAGTAACACTGAATTGTGCCAAATGACGTAATTTGCACAATGATGGAGAATTTGATGTCATTCTTAAGGGAAAAAGTCATCAAATGGCCAATTTTTACCAAATTGGGAAAAGTCTGAGTACCCCGAGGGCATGGGTCATGTGGGTCTACCTCTAATTGTATGATGTTTTTATTTGATTTGGAATTCGGGGGATGCAGGATTGATTTTGGGAAATGGGGTTGAATTTTGGCACGTTGGGTCGTTTGGCGAGTTGCGTTGAGCTCACTGAATGGTTAGACGGTTCACCAAAGTCTCCCTTTGATCGCCCTTAATTTCATATTTTGGGTAAGTTGTTCTATAACTTTTGGCGGGAAGCCTGAGCTCACTGAAAGGTTCTCTTGATTGCCCTTTCTGCGCCCACAACCCTTAAAATGCACTGTGATATTTGGTGTGCTACTCTAAGCTCGCCGATTGGTGTCCCCGATTCATTGAATGGCCCTGAACATCACCGACATGTATTGATTCTGGAAATTTTTCACACAGGTACTTTCGGCTAGTCTTATCTGGCTCGCCTAAGTGACTTGGCGACTTGCCGACTAGTTCGGCGAGTCTTTCTACAACTAAATTTCTACATTTTTCTTGGACTATTTCTAACACTTTTCTATGTGTTTTGCCGATATTTCTAGAACAAACACGGATGATATTGGAATGCCGCCGCAAAAAAGGGCACGAGGGATTGTGATCATCGAGAAATCAGATGCTTCTAATGTAAAAAATAAGAAGTTACCTCCGAAGGGAGGCAAAGGCAAGGGCAAGGCGCCCGTAGCTGAGACACTGGAGAATAACTCCCGTAGTGAGGGAAAGTCATTTGATTCTTAGGCTTCATTGTCTGAGCCTGAGGATGATCTGTTACTACTGGTCCGGCGAGCGTAGCTACGTTTCAAATCTTGTCACGTTCCGTCTAGGATTCCAGAGCCTACTCCTCTTACTTCAGATCCAGTGCTAGCTCTAGCATAGACAGTGGTTCCAGCACCATCAGTTCAGGGTCCTTCTCTTTGGTTACTCAATCGGTTAAAGGCCAAGGATTGAGGACCATTTTGAAAGAAAAGCAATTGTCCAGGGATGGTGTAGTGGACAGACACCAAGTTGTGTAGGACACTCTCTGGTACCACCATTTCAAGATCTTCATTAGTCCATATGGCCCATACATTCTTGCCTAGGTCTGGGAGTTCTACTTCGCGTACGATGATCTAGTACCTCAAAGGAAGAAGAAGGCTATTGCCTTCAGGCCAGTAGAGTATGTGATGGTCCAAGGATGGCAAGTTAGATGCAACAACGATGATATCAATTTTGTACTGGATAGAGCTACAAATTTTGTGCATGAGTACCATAGTTTGACTACAACGGAGACTCTAGATGACCTAAACGATTGGCTGGCACCCCTGATTTTTGACACCACCCCGAGGTGGATTGAGGTCGAAGCTCCTATAATGAAGAAGGATATAAATGTGGCGGCGAGATACTGGTTTGGATTTATAAGCAGCTTGATCATGCCATCTTAGAAAGAATGTATCCTCCACCACCAAAAGGTGGCTTTCCTCAAGAATATCATAACCAGGAAGAGCCTCATTTTAGGGCTAATCATTGAGCAGGAGATGGCCATGAGAGCCAAACAACGCTACACGCTCCTTCAATTCCTAGTACTCATCAGAGAGTTATGTTGTCGGGCTAGAGTTCCTCGTGATGGGAAGAGGGATGTTATGCTAATCATGACCAACGACACTAACCTACGGTACAAGTGTCTATGATCGTCAATAATATAGTAACCCAACCAAGAGTTGGGGTCATGTCACAAGGAAGTGTTTTCGAGAATTAATAGAAAAATAAAATTAGTTCTAACTTGTCGTAGCTAAAGACATTAACGACTAAAAAAATTCTAAATTAAAGGGTGTGACACAAAGGTGTAAAATATCAAATGGGGGGTTTGTCACAAATATAGCAAAAATAGTAAAAATAACAAAGAAATCTATAAATGAGAGGGGATTCTTGGGATGTGACCGCAATATATATTGGTACAAATCGTTAGGTACATGCTTTTGATAGGAAATTTGCAAGATAATAGTCACTAGGCTAAGTTGTAGATGGAAATAAGTTCCCTTTCGAGCAACTTACCTCGTTTCAAATGGGTTCCTCTCGGACACCCATTTGCCGCATGAAGGCCAACCTACGCCTTACCCCACTCACTCCCTCAAGCTCACTGTTAGGATATGGGATTAGGGCTCCCCTTCTTGGGCTGAACCTCATGTCGACCCACTTCTTAGGGCATCAGTCTAGCGGTCTTGGTTTTGTGACCTATCTCTCGAACAAGCCGAAATCACATGGGTGGTTTTGTATTTATAACTACAAACCCATTAAATTAAACCACAACTGCTAGCTGAAATCACCATTAAAATACATCTAACCTATTAGCAAGCAAAACCCAACAATAATCTCAACACATATTTGCTAAATCACACCCCAAGGTTTGTAGTTGCAAATACAAAACCACCCATGTATTTTTGGCTTGCCCGAGAGGGAGGTTTCTAAACCAAGACCACTAGACTGATGGCCTAAGGAGTGGGTCGACATAAAGTTCAGCCCGAGAGGGTGAGCCCTAGTCCTATATCCTATCACTCAGCTCGAGAGATTGAGTGGGGTAAGATGTAGGCTGGTCTTCATGCGGCAAATGGGTGTCAGAGAGGAACCCCTTTGAAATGGGGTAAGTTGCCCGAAAGGGAACTTATTTCCATCTAAAGCTTAGCCTAATCACTATTATCTTGCAAATTTCCTATTGAAAGCATGTAGTCAATGATTTATCTCAAATTGTATTGCAGTCACACCCTAGGAACATTTCCCCATACTTGATTTTCTTGTTAAGTTTTGCTATTTTTACTACTTGTGACAAAACCCCCAATTGATATTTGACACTTTCGTGTCACTCCCTTTAATTTACCATCTTTTTGTTCGTTACTTTAGCTATGACTAGTTAGAGCTTAATTTTATTTTTCTACCAATTCTCAAAACCACTCCTTGGGAAACGAATCCGACCATTAGTGGGGTTACTATACTATCGATGATTGTAGAAACTCATACCGTACGTTAGTGTTGTTGGTCACGATAAACATTAGGTACTCATCCTATTTCCATCCCACCGTACTTTATGAACCCAGAACTTCAAAGAGCTCAGTGTTCAACTTCATGGTCAATTGGGTAAGGGATTCATTTGGCCTAGTGTATCGCCTTAGGTTGCCCCTATCATATTTGTGAAGAAGAAGGTGGATACTATGCGGATGTGTATTGATTACATGTAGTTGAATAAGGTGACAGTGAAGAACTATTATCCTATGCCTCGTATTGATGATCTATTTGACTAGCATTCAGGGAGCCGCATTGTTTTCTAAGTTGTACATGAGTTTTGGGTCCTTCGTCATCATCTACATTGATGATATCCTTGAATACTCGCAGAGCCATAGTGAGCGTGACTAGCATTTGAGGATAGTACTCCAGACATTAATAGATCATCGATTGTATGCCAAGTTCTCAAAGTTTGAGTTTTGTCTTGAGTCCGTAGAATTTTTGGGCCACATGCTGTACAAGGACGACATTATGGTGGATCCGGCGAAGATTGAGGAAATTCGTGGTTGGGCTAGGCCCACTTTTGTAATTGAGATTCAGAGATTCGTCAGATTGACAAGAAATTATAGGGATTTTGGCTAGGGTTTCTCTACTATAGTAGAGCCATTGACTCAGTTTACTCACCAGGATGTTCCCATTGTGTGGTCATAGGAGTGCGAGAGGAGATTTTTGAGGCTTAAGGAGTTCCTTACTTGACTATTCCAGTTGAGGGTGAGTGTTTCAAAGTATATTGTGACGCAGCTGGTGTTAATTTGGGTTGTGTTTTGATGCAACAGAGCTAGGTTATTGCTTATTATATGTCAAGGCAGCTTAAGATGCATGAGCGCAACTACCCCACTCATATGTTGGAGTTGGCGGTAGTAGTTTTTGCGCTTAAGATATGGAGGCATTACCTATATGCAATTCATTACAATATCTACACTAATCACAGAAGCCTTCAGTACACTACGACCGAAGGGATCTTAATTTGAGGCAGCACCGTTAGATTGAGATCCTGAAGGACTAACCTCTATTCTTTACCATCCGGGCATGGCGAATGTCGTAGCGGATGCCTTGAGTCGGAAGCGGAGGAGTATGGGTAGTCTAGCCTTCCATTTTATTTTGGAGCGACCTTTGTCTTTTCACATTAACTCTTTAGCCAATCAGATGATCATGCTTGATGTTTCAGATTCCAGTCGGGTGTTAGCTTATGTGGGAGTTCAGTCATTCCCTGCTTGATAAGCTGAGTAGTCGTTAGTTCGAGGATTATTCTCTCGTAGAACTTAGAGATAGAATCTTCGCAGGCGATGTATGGCAGGCTACCTTAGATTCAGATGGGGTTTTGAGGTTTGTCGGCTGGTTGTGTGTTTCAACTGTTTGGGATTTGATTCAGCTGATCCTTAGAGAGGACCATGATTCTATGTATTCTATCAATCCGGGAACGGCTAAGATATATTGTCACTTGAGACAACATTACTGGTGGAACGGTATGATGAGAGATATTTTAGACTATATGTATCGTTCCTTGAGTTGCCAACAAGTGAAGGCCGAGCATTTGAGGCCTGGTGGTGAGTTGCAGATATTACCCGTTCCTGAGTAGGAGTGGGAGCGCATCACCATGGATTTCGTGTTTGGTTTATCTCGGACTTCTAGAGGTGTTGACAACATTTAGGTCATCCTGGATCAATTGACCAAGTTAGCACATTTCCTTCCAGTTCATACTTGATTCAGTGTTTAGACGTTAGCTCGTATCTACATTCAAGAGGTAGTCCGTTTTCATGGTGTGCCTGTTACAATATTTTCAGAATGGGGTTCACAGTTCACCTCTAGCTTTTGGAGGGTATTTCAGGAAAAGTTGGGCACCCTTGTCGAACTTAGTACGACATTTCACCCGTAGTCTAATGGCCAGTCAAATACTATATAGGTTCTTGAGTATATGTTTCGGGCCTGTGTTATGGACTTTGGAGGTCAACGGTACTAGTTCTTGCATCTAGGGAAGTTTGCGTACAACAATAGCTACCATTCTAGCATTCAGATGGCCCTATTTGAGGCCTCATACTGTTGGCATTATCGTACTCCAGTTGGCTGGTTTCAGTCTACGAAGCCCAAGCCATATGGTACAGACTTGTTTCAGGAGGCCTTAGTTCATATGAGGTTAATTCAGGATAGGCTCAGGACGACTCAGAGTAGACATTAGAGTTATGGGGATCGCAAGCGTCGACTGATATACCGTGAGTTTATGTTTTTTGATACATTTCACTTAAGAGTTGTGTGTGTCTAGGGCCATATTGTAGTATTAATTAATGTTTTTCTTTCATATTTGCAAGAAATAGGCTTGGACGTGGAAGTGTGAGATGACAGCTAAAAATCTACAGAAGGAGTCACCCACGGACCGTAGGTCTAGTTACGGTCCGTAGATGGGTGGCGTAGATGAAGCATCAGGGAAGTCTGACCAAGTGTGGAACTACGGATGCATGTGACGGACCATAGTTTGACCCATGGGCCATCCTGCATATCCGTTGAATGATTCAAAGAAGTTAAAGTTCCAGTACCTGATGAAATTCCTAGTATCGAGCCACGGAAGAAGAACCACGGACCGTAGGTTGTTCTGCAAGTCTGTCATTTGTATCTGAGAGTGAAGTTCCAGTCTCTACAAGAAAAAGCCTAAATATTTACGAAAGGATGGGACCTATGGACCATAGGCCGACCCACAGTCCGTACGTCGAAGTTGTCGATCAAAGCCACGTCTAGAAAGTTTATTTCCTTATTTAGTTTCATTTTTTTAGGACATGTTTTTCTTTCAATAGGGTATGTAAACCTCATTTTTGGGGGTTAGACATTATTGTTTACTTTTAGTTCTTGATATTTACTTGGGAATTAACTTGCAAACTCTAGCAATTTGATTTGGGATTTCGGTTTATAAGATTTTTGCTTCGAATTTCAATTGGAGAATATGGGTTTCTTCTACTCAATACATAAGTTCATGATTTCTTCTTCTAAAAGTAGGAATTGTGTTCTTTCAAGCATGAGTAGCTAAATCCACCACCATGGTTGTTCGAACCATGAGCAATTAACAAAGTATGAATAATAACTAAGTAATTCTTGACTAGTATTGATGCATGTATTGGTAATCCTTTTGCTTAGAAGTCTTTTAAACGAGTGCACACGTTAGAACTCGCCTTGTTGCTACTTGTCGAACCAAGGAGGTAATGAATGAGAAAAGAATTATCAATAGAGCTTTATTGTGATACTATCTAATAGTCTAATATAAATTGGTGCGAGGGGGAAAACTAAACCATACATTGATGTGATGTCTAATCTGAGGTAAAGGTAAGGGTTAGTAAAGCATACACACATAGTCGGACCAAGGTGCGGAGTGAAATTCCCTACTTGGAGGATCACTTAGGGATACCTAATTTACAAACTTTGCATGTGATGCACTAGGAAATGATTAATATTATTAGGATTACCGCGTTAAGAGCTTATGGGGAACACATACACCCTAGTTTCTCTCTCTCATTAATAACAACAATGTTCGAATCTTGCTCACTTGTTAGTTAACAACAATTAGTTATTTGTTTCACAAAACCCACCTCCCCCCCTTTACTTACTTGTCTCAGAAATAAGTTGACTAAACGAATATAATAGTGAGTTAAGCTAAAGTCTAAATAATATTCCTTGTGGGATCGACCCCAACCTATAAGTTGGGTTCTTTATTTGACAATGATCGGTTATACGTTTTTAAGAAGGTGTAATTTGAGCGCATCAAATTTTAGTGCCGCTGTCGGGAAATAAGGCTATTGGATTAAGTTTAACTACAATATTGAACTATAGTCAATTATTTCCTAATTTTACGTTTTGTTTTATTTTTGTTTCCCTCAGGTTTCTACTCTACTGTATGACAAGTACACGGAGTCGAGGCAAACCATTGACCGTATACGATCAAGAGCTGAGGAAAACTTTGAGAAAGATGAATAATCAAGGTGTCCAAAATAATCCATTCATAAAGGAACATATGGAAGTTCATGGTAATGAGAATGCTCAAGTTCCTGGTGTTAATTTACTTGGAGATGCATTGAGGGGGTAGGATCCACCAGAACCAAGCCTGCATGATAATCCTAGGGTCAAATTCAACACTGTTGAATGTGAAGGACCTATTGTTCTCCCTTCTCTATCTACAGGGCATACATTCATTGTAACTAACATTTTGATGCAGTTGCTTATAGCGAGGGGTTTGTTTTTTGGTTTGGCTTCGGAAGATTCGCATGGCACATGGCCAAGTGGAGGAGTGTCTGCAAGAGTTGTGTGGGGCGACTTGAGTTGGATATGAACGTCATAGGGTTGAGAGTCTTTCCTCTATCATTGACCAGTGATGTGGCAGTGTGGTTTTCTGAGCTTCTATATAACTCAATCCATACATGGGACCAATTGCACAAGGTGTTCATGGCCAAGTACTTTCCGTTGTCAAAGAGGCAGAACCGCAAAGATAAATTCAACAACTTTGTAGCACTACCTGGAGAGTGTGTGATTAGTTCGTGGGATAGGTTCACTGCATTCATAAGAAGTGCTCCAAATCACCGCATTGATGATGAGTCATTGAAGAAGTATTTCTATAGAGGTCAGGATAACAATGGTAAGGTTGTGCGTGATACTATCGCTGGAGGATCATATGGTGAGTGCACTTTTGAGGAGATCACTGAGAAACTGGAGAAGAATTCCTGAAACAGTAAAGCATCGAGCACTCGAAAGTTACACACTAGAAGAAGCACATTTGTAGTTCAAGTTGCGCCTAGTCAATCTGCTTATGACATTCATGAGGAGATAGCTCAGATAAAGACATAACTTTTGTTGGTGTTGAAGCATGTAAGCGGAGGTCTAGAAAAGGTAAATGCGGTAAACTACATGACTAGGACTCCACCACCATCAGTTGAGGACTGCTACTATGAAGAGGATGCTTACTTGGTGTATGATCAGACGGGGGGTTTCCGAGTTAATGCCCAAGGTTCTAACTTGGATAATTGGTGCCAAGGGCAAGGAAACCAAGGTCGGAACTATGGTAACTACAACCGAGAGGGTAACTATGTCCGGGATGGGAACTACAATCGCGACAACAACTACAACCGGAACAACTATGGCAATAGTAACAAGAGAGTTAGGCCTTATGTTCCACCGATAAATTGGGAATCTGATGGGGGTAGTATGTAACCAATTTAGGATATGATGCATAAAATGATGAAGTTGTTCAATTTGACTGATGAGAATGTCAAAAAGTTGTAATTGGTCAAAAAGTTGTAATTTGACTAATGACTTATTTGTAATTAGTCAAAAAGTTAATTTCCATGCAGTGTTGATCAAGTAACTCGAGCAGCAGATGAATTAATTGTCTACTATAGTAAACCCACATCAGCCTAGCACACTTCCTAGCAACACCATCCAGAATCCGAAGAATGATTGGCATTGTATGGAAGTCACTACTTGAGGGGGTAGACAAACCATTGATCCACCTATGCCATCCGAGGTTGAAATTGTGGTTGAAAAAGATGATGATGAGATTGAGGTTACTGGAGAGTCCAAGAATGCTAGAGAGAAAGAAACAGAGATAACCTAAAAAGTTGTTCCTATCCCTAGACCTCCACCTCCATTCCCACAGAGGTTGGTAAAGAAGAATGAATAAGGGAAATACCGCAGGTTTATTACTATGTTGAAACAACTTTCCATTAATGTTCCGTTTATAGAGGCTTTAGAGAAAATGCCTGGGTATGCGAAATTTATGAAAGATTTGGTGACTAAGAAGAGGGTCGTCAGTTTTAAAGATGATGATAGGTTGCAACATTGTAGTGTTATTGCTACTAGGTTGCTTCTGCAGAAGAAAGAGGATCCTGGTGCTTTTATTATTCCTTGTACCATTAAGTTATTGCATTTTATGAAGGCGTTATGTGTTTTGGGTGCTTGTATTAATCTGATGCCATTTTCTATTTACAAGAAGTTCTGTTAAGGGGCACCAAAACCGACTGCGATGCGATTACTCATGGTCTATTGAATAGTGAAGAGGCCCATTGGTGTTCTCCAAGATATACTTGTGAAAGTGGAGTCGTTTATTTTTCCGCCGGAGTTTGTGATACTTGATTGTGAGGCTGATTTTGAGGTTTCCATAATCCTAGGGAAACCATTCCTTGCTACTGGGTGTGCCTTGGTCCATATGGAGAAAAGGAAGATGAAGTTACGATTGAATAGTGAAGAGGTAGATTTTAATATATGTAGGTCCATAAAGTAGAAAAGCGACATCAACTCAGTGTCAGTGGTGAATCATATTATCGGCCCAGGTTCTGATATGTCTTTTGAAGAGAGATTGGGTGTTGATGCACTTGCAGCAGTAATGATTAATTTTGAGGGTGATCGTATTGGAGACTATGATGAGTTGGTTGCCGGACTTGATAGGTTTGAATTCCAATCCACATTGAAGAAATTGGAGTTAGATATGAAGAATCGCGACTCTCCACCCGCAAAACCGTCTGTTGAAGAGGCTCCCAAATTGGAGTTGAAGACTCTACCATCACAGTTGAGGTATGTATTATTGGGGAGATATGGTACTTTACCGGTCATCATTGTGGCAGATGTGACTGCGGTACAACTTGAGGTCATTGGTTTTTCTGTTGAAGAGGTTCAAGCGGGCTATTGGGTGGACTATTGTGGACATTATTGGGATTCCTCCTAGTATTTGTTCTCATAAAATCCAACTCATGCTGAATCACGAATCTAGTATCGAGCACCAAAGGAGACTAAATCCGCTTATGCAAGAGGTAGTGAAAAAGGAAATCATCAAATGGTCGGATGCTAGAGTTATTTATCCCATTGAAGATAGTAGTTGGGTTTGTCATGTTCAATGTGTGCCCAAGAAAGGTGGGAATAATGTGGTACCTAATGCGAAAAATGAGCTTGTTCTGATGCGGCCCGTAAGTGGATGGGAAGTATGCATGGACTATCGGAAATTAAATACTTGGACAGAAAAGTACCACTTCCCTATGCCCTTCATGTATCAGATGCTGGACCGCCTTGCTAGTAAGGGTTGGTAATGTTTTCTTGAAAGTTATTCAGGCTACAATCAGATCTCCACTGTTTCGGAAGACAAAGAAAAGACCACCTTATGTTTCCCTTATAGGTCTTTTACCTTTAAACAAATGTTATTTGGGTTGTGTAGTGCTCCAGTGACCTTCCAATGTTGCATGATGCCGATATTTTCAGATATGGTGGAAGACGCTATTGAGGTATTTATGGATGATTTCTCCATGGTAAATTAATCGTTTTAAGGTTGTCTGATGCATTTGGTCGAGGTACTAAAATAGTGTGAAGATTGCAATCATGTGAAAGAGGGGATCATTCTGGCTCATCGGATTTCTAAGAAGGGCATTGAGGTTGATAAAGCTAAAGTTGAGGTAATAGAAAAGCTTCCACCACCTATCTCTATTGAGGGTGTTAGAAGTTTTCTTGGGCATGCATGCTTTTATAGAAGGTTTATCAAGGATTTCTCAAAAATTGCACACCCATTATACAAATTGCTCGAAAGGGAGTGTAAGATTGATTTTGATTATGTTTGTCTGAGAGCATTTGGAAAGTTGAAAGCAAAACTAGTTTCTGCACCTATCATTATTTCACCGGATTTGGGGCAATCGTTTGAAGTGATGTGTAATGCGAGTGAAGTGGCGCTAGGTGTTGTATTGGGACCGAGGCGAGAGAAGACTATTCATCCTATTTACTATATTAGTAAAGCTTCTAATGTGGCTCAAAAGAACTATACGGTGACTGAACAAGAACTCATTGTTGTGGTTTTCACATTTGAGAAATTTCTATCCTACTTGCTAGGTACTACGATCATAGTGCATACTGACCATTCCGCATTGAGGTATTTGATGGCTAAAGAGATTGCAAAACCAAGGTTTATTAAATGTGTGTTGTTGCTGCAAGAGTTTGATTTTGAGATGAAAGGTAGAAAGGGGACAGAAAATCAAGTTGTCTATCATTTGTCCAGATTAGAGAAGGAAGCTATGCTCAAGCTAGGAGATGGGGCTGAAATTAATGGTGCTTTTCCAGACGAACAGGTATTCGCTGCTTCTCATTATCTAATTCCTTGGTTCGCAAACTTTGCTAACTACTTGGCAAGTGATCTGGTGCCATCGGATTTGTCTTTTCACCAAAGGAAAAAAGTGTATGAATGATGTGAAGAAGTTCTTTTGTGCTAATAGGATTATTCGTCGCTATGTGCCTGAGGTTGAGATGATGAGTATACTAGTAGCGTGTCATTCATCGCTTGTTGGTGGCCATCATAGTGCTATTCGGAGTGCTCATAAAATCCTGCAGTGTGGGTATTACTAGCCTACCATCCACCAAGATGCTCATGATTTAACCATGTCTTATGATCGTTGCCAAAGAGAAGGGGGAATTTCCAAGAGGCAAGAGGTACATATGAACCTTATATTGGTGATTGAGTTATTTGATGTATGGGGTCTTGACTTAATGGGTCCATTCATGAGTTCACATGGGATGATATATATTCTTGTCGCTATTGATTATGTGTCGAAATGGGTGGAAACAATTGCGCTTTCAAAAAATGAAGGTAAATGTGTCACCGCATTCCTGAAAAAGAGTATCTTCTCCAGATTTGGTACACCTAGGGTGATTATCGGCGATGGAGGTTCCCATTTTTGTAATAAGTTGTTCAAGGCGTTGCTAGAGAAATATGTAATTTGTCACAATGTAGTCACTTCTTACCATCCGCAGTCTAGTGGGCAAGTGGAAGTGTCAAACAGAGAGATAAAGCAAATACTTGGAATTATTGTGAATGCAAATAGAACTGATTGGTCAAGGAGGTTTCATGATGCCCTATGGGACTATCGCACTACATTCAAGACCCCCATAGGTATGTCCCTTTACCAACTTGTACATGGGAAGTTGTGCCATTTACCGGTAGAGCTACAACATTAGGCTATGTGGGCACTAAAATGTTGAATTTGGATTGGTATGTTGTATCGAGTCAAAGTGTGAATGACATGAATGAGCTTGATGAGTTTCACCTAAAAGATTATAAAAGTTCAGTCTTGTACAAGGAAAATATGGAGAAGTATCATGATCAAAAGATTGAAAAGCGTGCATTTGCGGTGGATGATCTGGTGTTTCTATTCAACTCAAGGTTGCGCTTGTTTCCGGGAAAGCTCAAGTCCCAGTTGACCGGGCCATTCAAAGTCACTCGAGTGTTTCCTCGTGGAGCGGTCAGGCTCGAGAATAAGGAGGTAACAAGGTTCAAGGTGAACGGGCAGAGGATCAAAGTCTACATGGGGCAGCTGGAGAGTGTGCAAGAAGTGATTGAGGCCTATTACCTTGATGAAGTCTGGGTAATGAAGAGGCCTGCGTCGTGCCATGACATTAAATCAAGCGCTGCTTGGGAGGCAACCAAAGATGTACAATCTAGCCAACATTAGGTTTTTCTTTTCGATTTAGGAGTTTTCTTCTTCTATTTTAACTTACGTAACTCTTTAGATAATTGTTTTATTTTTGTATTAGTGTTGGTTAGATATAGCATACGGTCCGTGTCTAAAAAGTGTCCAGAAAATGTAAAAGGAAAGTCCTAACGGTTGTTACTTGTGCATGGATGAAAAGCTGAATCTGCAGAAAAAGGTTGTGCAGAGGTCTACGGACCCCATCAACGCACTGTGGTTCCATCCACAGATGGTTAATGGTGTCTATATACCCATGGTATTTGTCCTATTTTTTTTTGTAAGTGTTGAGTGACCTACGGTCCATAGGTCGACTCACGAACTGTAGACGAGATGTCGTGGGTTCAAAACCTAGGGTTGGCCCAACCCGATCCGACCCGACCCGAACACATTATAAAATAAAATCCCTCAGTTTTAATTCACTTCCCACATTCAAAACTCCCTCCCAACCGTTTTTAAACCTTTCCTCTCCCACAATCACTCCATTTAACTCCAAAATCCCACAAAGCACTCCCCAGTCATTCCCCCAAATTTCCATATCATTCCTCTGCCTTCCAAATCCCTCATCTCCACTTCCGCAGTGATTCTACAGTTCGGGTAGTGTGTCAAAGGCTTGTCCAAGGGTCTAGAAGTTTATTGTATCATACACTCACCCACTTCGATTGCATGAAAGGTAAACGACTTCACCTTGACCTTGAATTCACTGTTCATTGTTGTATTATAAAGTCACGAAGTTGGAACTTGATCTTGAGTTGTAAGGTTTGCTAATTTTAGAGTTAAATGTTGAATTGTATGCTAGAATAACCCTTGGTATGATGGTATGTGAGTGTATAGTTTATTAAAACTAACTACATAAGGGTAAAAGGTCTAAAATGGAAGATTGAACTTAGAGTTCCTAGTTCGGTATGTTAAAAAGTCAAATTGTGAGTAATCAGAACCCTAAGGATGACAAACTACCATAAATTGTGTTGAAATTCATGATTAGACCTAGGTTGATAAATTGATTAGTCGAAATAATGAGTACAAAATGAGGCATGTCTGAAACCTGACACAAACTTGACCCACGAGACCCCGTCCAGGGACCGTAGATCAGGTCCGTGGGCCTGTTGCACATGAAATAGTTACTAAGTGTGGAACCACGGAGGTGGACTACAGTTCGTCATTCCATCGATGGACCGTTCTTCACATTCGTGGTTCACATCAGAGACCCAACTTTGGGTACTCTAACCTATGGACGGGACCTACGGACCATGGGTCCAACCACGAACAGTAGGTACCCATCTTGGGTTGGCAGTTCAACTACTGCCCATAATATTTTTATTTTTCGCTTTGATTTGTTTCTTGTTCTAAAATTTTTTGAAGTAGGTTATTTGTTTGTTTTGGTACTAACTAAGCTTCTACAGGTACAATGGCTACCAAAAAAGCTCCGACCTATGCCGCTAAGCGAAAATGGAAGTTCATCAGTCCTTCACGACATATGATCATTGAGGATGACCCGGAGGAAACGGTGTATGTTCCTCCCAGCATCAAGATATCCCCTATTGCTCCTCACACTACGAGGAATAGAGCATAGCTGGTGATTCCTGACATGGTCACTGCTCCCCAGTCTCATGAGGTGGCCACACCGATCGAATCACCATTTAGCTCTGAGTCTGCATCTGCCTCATCTTTTGCGTCTACCAGTACAGGCGATGTCCATATACCTGCTAGTTTCGAGCCTCCAACAAATCCTGACGAGCCCAACCGATGATGTGTGAGTGGCCAGTATCAGATATACAGTGACTGAATGAGAAGGAGAAGATGGCTCAACTTGTCACTGAGGAGCGCAACGTTCTCACGGGCATCTTCCACACCACGCCAGCCATCCATGATCTCTTCCAGAGGAACATGCGCGAATGGATGGCCCGTAGCCTACGTTCATTCAGTGAAGAAATAGTCAGGGAGTTCTATTCTTCTTATGCCGCCACCCTCAGTGTATCGATTGACAGACAGGCCAAGCCCGCCGCCCAACCTCCACTCACAGCTACTCTTGTACGCGGGTTTTCAGTTGACATATCAGAGACCACTCTCCACAGGTTCCTCTACGGTCTAGGCCACACTCTGCCAATCAACACAGCTGAGTTCGACTATCACATGGACATCATTCGGAGTGGGGCATTTCAAAGTAATGCCGAATAGAGGGATTCCCTTTTGCACTGGTTAGCATTCATCTTGCTACAGACGGAGAGCACACCTAATGGGGCAGCACCCTGAGCTTGGGTATCAAGAAGGCTACCCTGACATTTGCTACCAAATTCTTCTGGTTGCCCGTGCGAAACTGTGTGTCCCCCACTCAATTAGATAATTTGCTCACATGGGACCATGCAATTATGGTTGCAACCTTCGTTGTTGGGTTGGAGGTAGACTTTGCTCGCATGCTGATTGTGCAGATACATGAGAGGGCCTTCAAGGCCATCACCACCCTACCCATCCCATGCCTCAATTTCCACCGTTGTAAGGATGCTGGAGTACCAGTTTGGCACTATGACCGGTTGCTTCAGGCAACCAAGACCCTAGATATCGGCTTGATGCAGGATGACGCCAATGTTGATGCACCTCAGAAGGAGCCACAGGATGAGGTGCCGCCATTGGGAATGGACCTTGTAGAAGATGTAAAAGAGATGCAGGGTGATGATCTTTCCCTTCCAGCCACTATTGATGATACCCCGACTTCCCCATCTCTGGCCTCTAACCAGGCCCCTAGCTCCTCCATAGCCACCTGATTAACGTATCAGGACACTTCATCCAATACTAAATGCCAACGATCGCTAGTAAGTAATATAACCCAACTAAGTGAGTTGGGGTCGAATCCCACGTGGAGTAGTTTTTCCTTCAAATTTGAAGATGAAGATATGACAAAAATCTCTTTAATTTAGCACGTATTACACCTTTTGGTTTAGTTTCAAATATCTGGATCCTATTATCACTCCAATTTCACACTTCAACAAGAAACGATCAAATAGTGAAATAAAACATGGGGTAATGACCAACCAATTGCCGAATTTTAACTTAGTGGGTGAATGTCGATGCTCACAATAGGATACTTTGTCGTGGGTAGGTCGGACCATATGTAAAGTAACTTTCTCTTGAACAATTATCTTTTCATGGTGTGTCTGTTTCGATAATCTCAAACTAGGGTTCATAGTTCACCTCTATCTTTTTGGAGGGTATTTCAGGAGGAGTTGGGCACCCGTGTCGATCTTAGCACAACATTTCACTCGTAGACTAACAGCTAGTCGGAGCGTACTGATTAGGTTGTTGAGGATATGTTGTGGGCCTCTATTATGGACTTTGGAGGTCAGTGAGACCATTTTGTGTCTTTGGCGGAGTCTGCGTACAACAACATCTACCGTTCTTGCATTTAGATGGCCCCATTTGAGGCCTTGTATGGTAGGCATTGTCACAGTCCAATTTGTTGGTTTGAGTCTACGAATCCTAGGCCTAGTGGTATAGACTTGTCTGAGGAGGCCTTAGTTCATGTGAGGATAATTCAGGATAGGCTCAGGACGACTCGAAGTAGACATCAAAGTTACGCGGATCGCAGGCATTGACCATTGAGATTTGTCGTTAGTGACCAAGTATTCCTCCGAGTATCGCCCATAAAGGGCGTGATGTGATTTGGGAGGCGGGGCAAATTAGGCCTCGTACATTGGGCCTTTTTAGATTTTAAGTACAACTAGTTATGTGGCCTATGAGTTAGTTTTTCCCCTAGCATTCTCAGCTATTCACAATGTTTTCCATGTTTCGATGTTGTGCCGGTATCTTCCAGATGAATCTCATCTGCTCCAGTATAATATCATTGAGTTGGATGATCGCCTGACCTATATTGAGGAGCTAGTTGCTTTTTTTGCCAAAGATGTAGGGCAGTTGAAGTCTAGTGCCATTCCTGTGGTGAATGTCCATTGAAGGAATCTTCCATTCGAAGAGGCTACTTTGGAGACGGAGCGGGAGACGTGAGAGAAGTTTCCCAGCTTATTTCAGCCCTTATGTTCTTTTTGACTGTTACTTTCGCGTATGAAAGTCCTTTTAGGAGTGGAAGTTGTAATGATCCTCCAGGTAATTTTTATGTTTATGCCTTTATTCCCTCGTTGAGAGCGTTCTAGTAGCGACCACAAGTCATTTATGACTTATTGGCACTTTTTGGTCGCATAGTCGTTCATTTGGGTTTTAATGCCCGTTTTCCTATTTTTGGATATTTTGAAACATGAAAAGTTGATTTCAGTCATAACCTAAGGTAAATGACCTCACATGGGAATTCTGATGATTACATCAGCTCTGGAGATGCCAAATTAGGCTAGTAGCATTGTTGGCATGAGTTTCGAGGCTTTCGGTTTGACTTTGAGGCCATTTGGCGCTTTAGCCTTTGAATTTTTCCTTAAGTTTGAATTTGGTCAACATTCTTGGTAAATGCACTTGAATGAAAATTTCATCAGTGTGGTTAGTTTCGAAATTCCGAGTTTAGTCTAGAACGACCCTTTATGCGCTTCTCGAGGCTTCCAGTCTTATTACGAGGCCCATTGTGGTAATTGGCTAAAATGGCGTTTGGGTGTTGACTTGACGTATCTGGATGCTTCAACTAATAATAAGCGTCCACGGTCGTTCAATAGTAATATAACCATACTAGTGAGTTTGAGTCGACTCCTAAGGGAGTGGTTTGTCATCGAGAATTAAGAGAAAAACAAGAAATTCACTCAAATCAATTATAGCTAAAGACTTATACAGAGAAAAACTTATCAAATTAAAGGGTGAAACAACAATTATCGAAGGGGGTTTTGTAGTCAATTATCAATTAGAAGCAGCAAATAAAATAAAAATATGATTATGGATACGAGATTCTTGGGATTTGATAGGAATATGCGCTAAAATAAACAACCGGGTAAATGCTATTGATAGTAAATCGCTGTAAATTGGTAACTAATCTAGACTTTAGTCGGGGTAAATTTTCTCTAGAACAATTTACCCCGAATCAAATCAATTTTTCTCGAACACCAATAAGCAGCAATGAAGCACAACCTTCGCCTTAGTCCATTCACTCTCTCAAGCTGAATATGTGGGAGAGGGTTTAGGGTTCACTCTCTCGAGCTGAACCCACAACAACCCAATAACCACAGACTATCGATTCAATAGTTTTGGTTTTAAAGCCTCTCTCTCAAGCAAGTCAAAAATACGAAGATAAAATTGTATTTGCAACTACAACCCCATTAAATTCAAACACAACTTCTGAACGAAATCACCTTTAAACAGCAAATTAACTATCGATTAGCAATACCCAACATTAAATTCAACCCATGTTCACATAATCACACCCCCAGAATTGGGGTTTTAGCTAGACATAGTAAAAAGATAGAAATAGATACCGATAAGTGTGTCCATCAAATGGGTACAATATATATTGTCTTTACACACGTCTAGGATGAAGAATATTAAATACCCACTTCCAATTGCTAAGAAAATGGAAATCTTCAAAGCTAAGGAACAAAGTCTCCAAAACTCTAAGTTCTAAAATCTGAAAATAATGTTTGATATTCTTAAATTCGATATTCATTGCATTCTAAACAAAAAGTTCAAAAAAGTATTTATAATTGGCAAAAAATGTGCTGCGAACGACCATTCGGCGCAGTTTGTCGGGATCGCCAATCCACTCGGCGATCCACCCTTTGGTCTGGTTCATCGCCTTTCTTCATTGGCGTTCAGAAAATTCAAGTTCTGTAACGTTGGGCAATGAAGTACTGCATCGCGGAATAGTTCGTTGATTCGCCGACTGCACCTTTATCTCGCCGACTCGATTTTCTCCTTCAGAGCTTGGCACACTGGAACATTAGGCGAGACCATAGCCATTCAACGACTCGCCTAATTGTTTAGACGATCCTCAAGCGCTATCTTTTATTCGTTCTTTTCAGCTACCTTGTTCCTTTCTGCTTAATAGTGTCCATGCTTGGTCTCTAACTCCAAATATCTAAAATTCAAGGATTTTCATCAGTTATTGAGAAAAAATATGCATTTTAGGACGCTAAATCTATCAAAATAAAGCCCTAAAAGAGTCCAAATCGTGGACTCATCAATACCCCCAACTTAAACTTTTGTTTGTCCTCAAGTTCAGCAGTTCAAAAAGGATGTCTCAAATAGTGCTACATAAGACTCAGTCATGAATGCACACAAAAAGACTCAACTTAATCGTGCAAGGATCAATTGTGCAATCAAAGATTAAAGTTGTGACTCACCATTACTAAAGAATCTCAAGCTCACTATACTTGTTTCAAATGCAAGTTCAAGCTCAACAAAGGTATTAAAATGCCCTCAGACAAAGAATGATTCCATAATCACTCAATGGTTCTGTCATTTAAAGTTCCAAAATCAAGATCAACACTCAGACTCACAAAGATAAAGACAATGCCTGATTTCACCCATAGGTTTGCCTTTATTTTCCAATTGACTTTTGCTTCAATTCATTCAAGATCAAAAAGGTCTTTTCAAGGCTTGTAATGAGGTTGAGTGTAATGGTATGGTCATTAAGGCTTATAGGCTGAAATCCTCATGAAATGTGATGTGAATAACACTTTCTTTCCTTCCCTTTATCATTTTCAGTCAAGCTCAAAAGTCACCTCTTATTCATCTTCCATGGGTCATTGGAAACCCCATTTTCTTTGTATTTCCACAACCTTATTCCACAACTTTTTTTTTCTTTTTCTATCTTTTCTTCTCTATTTTTTTATATATGGAGGGGTTCCATTTTTTCTCAAAACATGGGCAAAAGGGACTTCTTTGCATTTTCTTGATTTGCCTTCTTTTTTCACCACACCCCAACTTAGGCTTTTGGCCTAAGTTGGCTATTTAAACAAACCACAGATCACGATGATTATGGGTAATGGGTCAATAAAAGGTAGCAATGTTATCAAGTTTCTTCCAAGAAAAGGTTAAGGCTCAAAAGGTGCTCAAAAGAGGTTCACACACTAACAAGGTAAGCCACAAAGGAGGTATAATGTCAAATTGGTTCAGACTCTTTAAAGTTGCCTAAGATCATCTCAACAAATTGCATCACTTAGTCAACCGGACCAACGGGACAAATTCTAAGTTTCGTCACACATGGTTCACGGTAAGCTCATCACATAAGGCATTGACACCAACGTAAAACAAGAATGCACACTTTTGCTAGTCTTCAATGTTCATCACAAGAGACTCAATTCGATACTTGGCTAGTCACAATGAGATGAAAAGAGTTCATATATTGTGTATGCAACTACAATTGGACTCATCGTAGCCGCGCATTCAGTTTTGTTCAATTATGAGCACTACTCTAGTCATAGGTATTGATCAAAGTTGGTACTCAAATTCGCAAGAGAACAACCACATTAAATAGATACAAGAGGTGGTAATAATTTTTAGAAGGGTCAAAAATCATTTACAATTTAAAGCAAGGAACCACAATCTCAATCATCCGCAAAAGTAATGTAAAAACACAATTTTTCGCTTAAAGCCCAAATATAAACAAAACAAGAATTACGAATGTCACACAAAAGGTGGGCCTCACCCCACCACAAATAAAAGCATTTGTCCTCAAATGCAAACAGCTAATAATATCCAAAAAGTAAAAAAAATAAAGACAGAGAGGGAGGTAAAGAGGGGATCATGTCTACGCAGTCGCTCTATCTTTCTGGGCATCGGTGCCTGGTGCATCAGTCTAGACTCGGTCATCAGTGCCCGGAGTCTATTAAGAAGGAATAGTAATAGCACTAGGAGCAACCAAGGTAGTATCTGTTAAAGAAGCCTGCACAACAATATCTACCATGGCCTCTTCAGTCTAAGTAGGACCCTCATATGAAGCTTCCTTAGCCACCTCAAGCAACTCCTCATTCGTCTCCACTCAAACTCGAGATCAACTATATCAACTGGCTAATCAGGGATCTCCACCATCCCAAAGACCATAGATATATCGGTGGATTTCAGTTGGTCTACATCTCTTCTAAGCTCAGCAATAACATCTTTTAAAGTTGTCACCTCCTTATTGGCCCCTTGGCCACGCTCACACACGTCTATCCTCGCTGCAAGGGCATCAATGGCAGCACTCAATGGTGTCACAGCATCAATCAAGGTAGTTTGAATCATGCCTGGAATGGAGGCCTCAAGTTTGGCAGCTCGGTGATCCGCAGAATGGGCAAGTTATCCCATCCGGAGTAATGAAGCCTGAGGTGATCAAAGCCAGGGAGACAGCAGCAGCAACATGTCTAGGAGGTAGTGCAGCAGCAGAAGGACTAGGAACATCAAAAGGAGTAGCAGTTGAGGTACCTAAAGGCCCATGAGCCGGAGTAGGCAAATATGCCTCTGCAGGTAATGAGTTTGTGTCTACAACCGGGGAAGAATCCACTGGAGCTGCCTTCTTCTTCTTTTCAGCTTGGTCCTTTAAATATTATTCCTCGATCCTCCGGATATAAGTGAAGGATGTGGGAATCACTTCCACATCCTTCTTTGCATCTCTAGGTACTCGAGTCCATCTGTATAGCTTAATGATCAATACCGGGAAGGGAAGAGATGCCTGGCATTACTTTACCCTCTTGACCATCTCCTATGCTATAATCATCCCCAAATTTAGTCTTGTCCCATCAATGATGCAACCTAGACAGGCTTTCTTGGCCAAGCGAAAGATAGTTTCATTTTGGGAGGGCATGATAGTGCTGCTAATGAAGCCAAACCAATACCTCGCTGCTACATTCAAATCGTTGTTTTCTATTGGATCCCCTACCTTCAACCGCTTCGGAGTACCATCAGATATCAAAGGGGCTAGCCACTTCTTCATGTTGTCCAGCGCCTTTGTCTTGATCATATGCAGGCAATCATCTTCCAGCCTCGTTGTGCACTCTTGGACAATATTAATAGAGGGAAAATCGTATTACACTCTTTACCCCAGACAACTACGTAGTCAACCAGTTTAAATATTGTTGCCTGCTTCTTCTTTTATGGTATCAAGGCACCATATGCATTGTAGAATTCCCTCACCCATCTTGGAATATACGAACCATGGGGATTTGTGAAGATCTAAAACTAGGATTGATGACTTATTTGATCAACTTCAAGGAGTGAGTTACTTTTCAAAAATTGATTTGAGGTCGGGTTATCACCAACTTAGGGTGAGAGGTGTTGATGTTCCGAAAACAACCTTTCGAACAAGATATGGTCATTTTGAGTTCTTAGTGATGTCTTTTGGTCTTACAAATGCCTCGGCGACTTTCATGGACCTTATAAATCGTGTGTTTAGAAATTATCTAGACTCTTTTATTATTGCCTTTACTGATGACATCTTGATAAACTCTTAAAGTGAGGATGATCACATGAATCATTTGAGGATAGTATTGCAAGTTCTCAAAATTCACCCACTGTAAGCTAAGTTTAGCAAGTGCCAGCTTTTGCTAAGATCGGTTGCTTTCCTTGGTCACATTGTTTCTAGTGTGGGTAAAGAAGTTTATCAAAAGAAAACCAATGCGGTCAAAAGTTGGCCTAGGCCTTTGAGTTCTTCTAACATCCGAAGCTTTTTGGGTTTGGCCGGTTACTACTGGAGATTTGTTGAGGGATTTTCATCTATTGCATCTCCATTAACAGCCTTTAACTCAAAATATGTTGAAGTTCGAATGGTCGGAATCTTGTGAAAAGAGCTTCCAATTGTTCAAAGATAAGCTCACCTCCGCTCCGGTTTTGACCTTATCGAAGGGCACCGAAGGGTTTGTAGTATATTGTGACGCTTCCCAAGTGCGTTTGGGTTGTGTCCTCATGCAACATGGTAAGGTTATAGCTTATGTCTCGAGACAACTTAGGGTGTATGAGAAGAATTATCCAACTCATGACCTTGAGCTAGCGGTCGTAGTCTTTGTTGTAATGATTTGGAGACACTATCTTTATGGTGTACATGTGGATGTGTTTACCTACCACAAGAGTCTTCAATATGTTTTTAGCGAAAACGAATTAATCTCCGACAAAGAACGTAATTGGAACTCTTATAAGATTATGATATGAGTGTCCTTTACCACCCTGGAAAAGCAAATGTGGTTGAGGATGTTTTGAGTCTTATATCTATGGATAATGTTTCACATGTGGAAGAAGAGAAAAGGGAGTTAGCCCATGATGTACATAGGCTAGCCCGGTTGGGTGTTCGACTTGAAGATTCCCCAAAAGCAGGTGTCATGATCCTTCATAATTTCGAGTCATCGGTTGTTGTTGACGTGAAGTGTAAGCAACATCTTGACTCTATTCTGATAGAACTAAAGGAGTCAATTCTCAACAAAGAAATAGAAACTTTCTCTCAAGGAGAAGATGGGGTGCTTAGGCACCAATGGAGGTTATGTATACCGAATGTGGATGGCCTAAGAGAGACAATCTTATAGGAGGCCCATGGGTCGTGATACTCTATCCATCTGGGAGCCACCAAAATGTATCGTCACCTACGTGAGATTTATTGGTAGAACGGAATGAAAAGAGACATAGCAAATTTTGTGGCTAGCTGCTCAAATTGCCAACAAGTCAAAGCCGAGCACCAAGGACCGAGAGGTCTAACTAAAGATATTGATACCCCCATTTGGAAGTGGGAAGAGGTCAATATGGACTTCGGGGTAAGTTTGTCTCGAACCCGTAGGCAACATGACTCCATTTGGGTCATTGTGGATAGATTGACTAAATCAGCTCATTTCCTTCCCATCAACGTTTCTTATTCGGCGGAATATTATGCTAAGTTGTACATTAAGGAGATTGTGCAATTGCATGGGGACCCATTGTCGATTATTTCGAATAGAGGTACCCAATTTAATTCCCAATATTTGAGGTCTTTCCAAAGTGGGCTTGGTACTCAAGTGAAACTTAGTACTGCATTTCACCCTCAAACGGATGGTCAAGCGGAACGCACCATCCAAACCCTAGAGGACATGTTGAGAACGTGTGTCATTGACTTCAAAGGTAATTGGGATGACTACCTACCTTTGACAGAATTTTCCTACAACAATAGCTACCACTCGAGTATTGTTATGGCACCCTTTGAAGCACTTTATCATAGAAGTTGTCAATCTCCGGTTGGGTGGTTTGAAGTAGGTGAATTTTCTCATCTTGGTCCCGAGGTAGTCTATGAGGCTACGGAAAAAGTTCAACTTATAAGGGATAGGTTGAAAATGGCTCATGGTCGGCAAAAGTCCTATGCTGATAATAGAAAGAGGTATCTTGAATTTGATGTACGTTATTGGGTCTACTTGAAGATCTCACCCATGAAAGGGGTGATGAGGTTTGGTAAGAAGGGGAAGCTTAGCCTCCCGGTATGTTGGGTCTTATAAGATCTTGAAGTGTGTCGAAAAGGTCACTTATGAGTTGAGATTAACCATCGAATTGGCCCCGGTTCACCCGGTGTTCCATATTTCTATGTTAAAGAAGTATATAGGTGACCAAGTGTCTATTCTCCCTCTAGAAGGTTTATGGGTGAATGAGAACCTTTCTTATGAAGAGGTTCCGGTTGAAATCCTAGATCGTCAAGTTAAGAAGTTGAGGAATAAAGAGGTTGCCTCCGTAAAAGTCCTATGGAGAAACCACCTAGTTGAGGGTGCAACATGGGAGGACGAGGCCAACATGAAGTCCCGCTACCCTCATCTTTTTCGTCCTACTCCTAGCCAAAGTTGAGGTGAGTAATCTCTCTTAATTAGGTATAAATTGAAAATCATGTGTATTGATGATTCTGACATAATTTCCTTGTATGTGCATATTTTTGTGAAAAATCATGCTTAAGTTGTATTTTGAGTTTTCATGAATTTGGTTTCTCATGGTTGAAATTGCACCCATAGATGTTGTGTGATGTTGTCTTCATGATGGTTGTAATGAGCATGATTGATGTTGTCTTGCTAAAGAAATGTCTTGTTGATTGCTTAATATATAGTTGATGCTCATTGAATATGGAGAAGGTAGTTCCTCCTATGCTTATGAGAAGTAAAGAGTTTTGAGAATAGTGATGTTGTGGATTAAATTCCTATATGATATGATGATATGATGTTGTTGATGTGACTGGTTTTTGTGCTGCTAGTTTGAGTCATTGTCTCCCTAGAAAGCAGTCCATGTGACATTCGGGGACGAAGGTTCCTAAGGAAGGGATATTGTAACACCCCGAAAATTCTATGACTTAAGTTAGAGCCTCACCTTATGAATAATAACCTAAAAATAGTTAAAGTGATGTTTCTAAACATAAATTAATGTATTTGACTTGGTTTGGAAGAGTAAAAGTCTAAACGTCAAGAAACAAGCACGACGTCCGAAAACTAGAGAAGAATGTGTTCTAGTTTGTCCTTAGGTTTTGGGCAGGTTTGGGAGTGTCGTATGATGGTATAATCTTGTAAAAACCCAAGGAGCAAAAAGTTAGTTCGTGACGCGGTCGTGTCGTAGACTCTACTATCTCAAAATTTAATTCCAAATATCTTCAGGGAACAATTCCATGTCGCAGACCTGTTCCGCGACGAAAATGCAGAAATTTAGAAATTGATTTTTACTTCATTAAAGAGTCCAATTAAGTGAGGGGTATTGATGGTACTTTAGGGGACGTGTATATAATGATTTTTAAGTCAATTTACCTCACTATTATCACTCAAACACAAAACCCCAAACATCTAAACCTAAAGTTCCTCATTCTCTCTTACTCTCTCTCTTACTCTCTCTCTTCTCAAGAACTCCATTGACGAAGTATTGGATATTCAAGAAGAAGACCAACTCTCCAAGTTTCAACTCGGATTTTCGTGGTTAATTCATCAATAAGGTATGGTTGCTTATCACTCTTGGGTTTCCTTTCCCCAAGAGGCCCCTTCAAGATGAATTTCAAAATCTCCAATTTCTCCTTCTTTTCCTAATTCTAACCCTAGTTTGTATTGTATATTGATTGAAGGCTATGAATTGAATGTGATATTATGTAATTCATGTTTGTATGATGATTATACCCTAGGTTATGTATAATTTCTATGAAATTAGAGTTGAGTCTTTGAATGAAGCCTTGAAGGCTATGAAAGGAATATGTCAATTGCTTATATTGATGTGGATGTGTTTACCGACCACAAAAGTCTTCAATATGTTTTTAGCCAAGAAGAATTGAATCATCGACAAAGGAGGTGGTTGGAACTCTTAAATGATTATGATATGAGTGTCCTTTACCACCCCAAGAAATTGGAGATTTTGAAATTAATCTTGAAGGGGCCTCTTGGGGAAAGGAATCCCAAGAGTGATAAGCAACCATACCTTATTGATGAATTTACCATGAAAATCCGAGTTGAAACCTTGGAGATTTGGTCTTCTTCTTGAAGCTCCAATCTTCTTCAATGGAGTTCTTGAGAAGAGAGATAGAGTAGAGAGAAAGAAGAACTTTAGGTTTAGATCTTTGGGGTTTTGTGTTTGAGTGATAATAGTGAGGTAAATTGACTTAAAAATCACTATATACACGTCCCCTAAATTACCCTAAATACCCCTCACTTAAATGGACTCTTCAATGAAGTAAAAATAGATTTCTGAATTTCTGCATTTTCGTCGCGAAACAAGTCCGCGACACTGAGTTGTTCCCTTAAGATATTTGGAACTAAATTTCAAGACAATAGAGTCCGCGACACAACCAAATCACGAACTGAATTTTTGTTCCTTGGGGAAGCAAGTGTGCGACATGCCCCTATTCCTTCCAAGTGCAATTTGCAAGCTGCCTTGGCAGCTTGCTTGGCTAAGGTTGGGATCCTACTCGGGGTTCCTTAGGGTGCCCCCGGGGGGTAGTATTTGAACGTTCTAACCCTAGGAAAATATATTTACCTATTTTAAACCTTTTCGCCAGATTATACCATCATACGACACTCCCAAACTTGCCCAAAACCTAAGGACACACTAGAACACATTCTTCTCTAGTTTCCGGACGTCGTGGTCGTTTCTTGACATTTATACTTTTACTCTTCCAAACCAAGTCAATTACATTATTTTAGGTTTATAAACATCATTTTAACTATTTTTATGTCATTATTCATAAGGTGAGGCTCTAACTTAAGTTATAGAATTTCTGGGGTGTTACAGGAGCATAACGGGATAGTTGGTTGAACTTCAAATCATACTCATAAACACTTAGTGACTCTTGCATAAGGGTATGAAAATCTCATAGCTTAGCCTATTTTAGTTCTCGCAGAAAGAAACGACCCAAGAAGGCCTCTTTAAAACAAGCCCAGCACGCAGGTGGTGCATCCTCAGCTCTACCCTCCTTCCACTGGCCAAACCAAGTCCTAGCAACATTCTTCAGTTGATATACAGCTAGTACAACTCGCTCAGTATCGGCAACATGCATAACTTCAAATACCTTCTTCAGCTCCTCAATAAAGCACTCTGGGTCCTCAATACTGCTTGAAACAGTGAAAGTAGGAGCATTAAACCTGAAGAATTTGCGGATCCTCGGAGTGTCGGCCTCTTCTTGTCGAGCCCCTCTTTGTTTCCTAACCTGGGTAGTCACAACTTGACTTAGCATCCTTATTGCTTCTTTGAACTCAGAATATTAACTTCCCCTTGGGGTTGCATGTAACGCCCTAGAAATTCATAGACTAAACTAGTGCCACAAGCTAGGGTTCTAGAGTGTGATGTTGAAAATTAGAGTCGTAGATAAGTCTTTAGGTGCTTGGAATGAAAGGTTTTAGTGGTTGAACGTCAAGGCACGTCCTACACCCCGTAACCTTATAGACTAACCTAAGTCTTAGCAATGAGGGATTGCCAATCCTAGGGAGTGGAAAAGGGCCTTAGTTAGCTAGAAAAGTGAAGCAAAACTTGTTCTTCTTTGGGCCTGTTGGCGATGGGGAAGCATGATCGCCCAAGTGACTTGGCGAGGTGCCATAGTGCACTTAGGGTCGGCTAGTGGGCTGACCCCTTGGCCAAGGTTCTGGAATTTTGGGCGAGCCAAGTCGGGGATCGCCGGTTAGATTGGCGAATCACCAAGCTTCTCCCTTCATCACCTAGTGACCTGCCCTTTTTAGGGAGATTACTGGAATTTTGGGCGAGCCAAGGGTTAACTTGGCGAGTAGTATACAACCATTGGCGAGCCATGAGGGGAAGATGGGCGAGAAAAGTCGTGGAAGCTAGAAAGGTTTTAGCTAAAACTTTAAGGGTCCTTAGTTATTTTCCAAAGTTGACCCTACATTATTTTATTTCCTTCCTAGCACGTATATAAGATTATTAGACTAGGTTTACCCATATTAAGTCATTCTCCCTAGAATCCAAAGAAAACCCAACTTCATCATCTCCATAGAATATTTCTCTCTCTAGAAAATCTTCATTGAATAAAAAGACAGAGCTTGAAGCTTGGGTCAAGCACAAAGTCCATTGTTGAGAGCATGTGCTAAGGATTTGATTAAAGGTATGTTAATCTTATTCATCTATGGGTTCTTCCACCCGTAGAGTCCCCATAGTTTCCCCCAAATTGTGAAGTAAAAAAAACACAATTTTAGTTAGGGTTGTGCTTGCTTTGTGGGTAGGGTTTGGGTGTGATTCCAATCTAGTAGATAACACCCAATTATGATTGATTTAGCTTTGTTTAATGATATTATGATGGTTTCATGTGATTTCTATGGTAAACCCTAATCTAAATTGATGAATGTGATCTTTGTGGGTTTATGCCATTAGATGCAAAGTTGAAGTTTCATAGGTGATCATCGTAGATCAATGTCATGTGAAGTAATTGATCAAAGTTAGGATCATATAATCATGAATTGAAATAGACTCTATTATATATGATTGATCTTGACTTATAAAGTTAGAATTGAACCTTTATGATCAATTCAAACTAAATTCACCTAGTAGTCAAAGATGTGATCAGGATACCTTGAAACCTAGGTATAAATAAGAGATTAAGAAAGAAACCTTGAGAGTAAGGTTGTGATCATTATAGCTAGGGCTTCAGGGTGAAGCTAAGTTGATTAACTATTGATGCTAAGGCTTTGACAGTAAAGTCTAAAAGATAATAGAAGTCTAATAGGTTGGATTGTGGTGAAAGGCCTATACTCATCGAACCTACCTTATGAATACTTGATAAATGAAAGTGATAGAATCACTTGAACATGGATTAATTGTCAAGGACATTCTTCCATGAGAGAGGAGTGTTAAGCAAGTATTAACAAGTAAATCTTGAGGTGTAAGCTTGGCCCCAAGTGGATATTGAACATGAGAAGGAGTGTCACATAAGAGAGGGTCGGGGCTGTAAGTAGAAAGGAGAACCACACCTAGTTGATATGAGGACCATCTAAGTTAAAGGGGGAACTCTTACGTAGTAGAGTGTGGGTTTTCCCAAAGTTAGGTCTCATGAGATAGAAGTCTTCACATAGTTGAGTTAAGGTTTCTTGTAGCAATATCCATATTTAATGAACTAAGACATGCTTGGAAAAGCATATCATAGTGTTCTAAAGCATGATTGAACAAAGACATACTTAATGAAGTATCTCATAGTGTTCAAGAGTATAAGTGGACTTAGACATGGTTAAGGTAGTATATCCTAGGGTCCATGTGAAGAAGGAACTTAGACATACTTAAGAGAGTATCTCAAAGTGTTCAAAGTATGAATGGATTAGACATCCTTAAACAAGTATCTCATAGGATCCATGTTAAGAATGAACCTAGACAATGCTAAAAGTAGAATCTCATGGGTTTCAATCTATTGATGAACTAAGATGTACTTAAGAGAGTACCACATAGTATTCTATAGATAAAGAGTGGAACTAGGTTCCAAACCAAGAAGTAGTAGTACGAGGACCTAAAATTAGTACTTAGCATGAATAGTATTAAGGGATGCTATGCATGCATTGCACAAGTAAGACTTAGTTTTATTAAAGAGAAGTCTTGAGATAAGATTGTGCTATAGTTGTCCTTCCTAGTTATAGTTGTCTAAATGTGAGAGATTCCCTTACTTATGAGAAACTGAGTTTACAATGAGGCCAAAGGAGGGTGGATATGACTAAGATGACTTCAAGGTTATGCTTAGTGTGAAGGGCAGTATGGGATGTGTTTCCTATATTGCACAAGTATGCTTTGAGGTTACTTTGAAATATGGTGCCCTTATGGCATAGAAAAGCTTAAAGAGTTGACCATGTATATAGACTATGATTAAGATGACCTAAAAGGGATACATGGCTTGGGTGGTATTAAGGGATGCTATTCTTGCTTTGCACATGTATGTTTTTGAGGTTACTTGAGAATGGTGCTATTATGGTATAGATGACTACGAGTCTATTATGCTTATATGATTACGACTTATCTCCTCTGCTCATTATCTATGTCTTATATTTATTTATGTTTATATGATGCTTAGTTCGAAGACCATGCTATGAGTATGATGATTATGTTATGATCTTGTTATTATATATTATACTTATGTCTTATGCTGACTAACCATTTGAGATGATGTTATGATGTTGTGCTAGCTTTCATACTTGGTTCATTTTGTACTAACGGAAATTGCCTACATTCTAATCAAATGTCGGGTGTAGGAGATTGAGTTGCTTTGGAGGATAGGTTTCAAAGAAGCAAGAAGACTTGAAGATTTGGTGAGTCCTCATTGCTTCGAGGGCAAACCCATGTTTCCCTTTTATGTCATTTGTTATATTTTAGAATTTATATGGGCTGCGTCCTAAGACATTTATTCATGAGTTTAAATAGATGGTTTGAAACAAAGATTTAGTAAAGACTTCCGCTTCCTTATGAAAATGTTTTCCATTGATTGGATCTAAAGAATGTTTTAAATTTTCCCATATTTTCTATGACCTATGTTATTATTATGCTAAGGGCTTGTATTAGACCCCTTCGGGGTTAAGTGCACCATTTTACGTCTAGGGGGTACCCTTGGGTCGTGAAAAACATGGTAATCAGAGCAAAAGGTTTAGAATGGTTCTAGGATTGTTTCAAACCCCTTCTAGTAAAGTCTTGTTCATAAATGTGAAGCGCGCCATATTTATGATTAGGATGCTATTGGATGCTTAAGAAATCTCGCTTCTTCAAGCTCCTTCTTAAGTTCCAAATGACCTTCTAATTAGGAATGCCACTCTTGCGAAGTTGAGGGTTTCTATGCAATTGTTGGCTCAACCCTTGACGGCGCAAGCCATTAGAGAGGTGGTGGCTCCGACAAACCCGAAAAGGGGGATGGCTTCTTCTAGGGTGAGAGCATTTTTTAGGATGAACCGTCCGAAGTTCTATGGCTCCAAAGTGGAGGAAGATCCACAAGGTTTTGTAGATTAGGTGTATAAGGTTCTTGCTATCATGGGATTAACTTCGGTAGAGAAAGTGGAGCTAGCCTCTTATCAATTGAGGAATGTAGCACAAATTTGGCATGAGCAATGGAAATATGGTAGACCTATAGGAGAGGGCCCAATACAGTGGGATGAATTCAAAAAGGAATTCCTTGATAGGTTCTTTCCCCTAGAGTTGAGGGAACTAAAGATGCAAGAATTCATAATCTTAAGCAAGGGGGTATGAGTGTGAAAGAGTATTCCCTTAAGTTCACCCAACTATCCAAATATGCTCCAACCGTAGTGGGGGATTCAAGGACCAAGATGAATAAGTTTGTGATGGGAATGTCTGAATTAGTGATCGATGAATGCCATTCGGCAATGCTTATTCCTAGTATAAATATTTCCCGTGTCATGGTGCATGCTAAACAAATTGAGGAGCAAAACCTTAATAAAATGAATAGTGAGGTGAAAAGAACTAGAACCAAGGATGGGAACTTTTCTAATTCTAAGTCTGATGGGCAAGGTAGGCCTAGGACTAAACCAAGGTATTCCGGTCAAGATTCTTCCAACAACCCTAGTTTTAACCAAGAGAAGAGTAGTGGGTATCCTTTTCCCAAGTCTACTTGCTCCAAGTGTGGGAGGAGTCATTATGGCAAGTGCCTAATTGGCATGGATGGTTGCTATGGGTATGGTAAGGAAGGGCACAAGATGAGAGGTTGCCCGGTTCTTAAGGCTAAGGGAAGGGAGGATAAGAAAGTAGCCTCTAGTGGTTCGGATAATAGTGCTCAAAAGAAGAGTAGGTTTTATGCTCTCTAATCTAGAGAAGATCAAGAGTGATGTCCTCATGTCCCTTCAGGTATGTGTTTTATGCTTTAATAAATTTCCGAATGTCTTGTCTTTTGTGACTTGTTATGATGGGCTTGAAGTTGTCTTTAATGTGATTGATGCTTCATTATTGCCTTATGTTATGAATGATGTTTCGAAGAGCATATGTAGTCTTAATGCCAAGGGGGAGATAGTGTGTATATCAAATGAGGTGATTATGTGTTTATTTTTTACTATGATTTCTTTGTATGCATGTTCATTGAAATGCTTAGGTCTTGTTAGAAATGACTTATGTGCATTGTTTTCCTCATATTATAGTGCATTGACTAAAGTTGCATATAGACTTCATGAGGTGATTATATGAGCATTCTTTAGTTTTGGAGTAGAGAGATTCCTCCTTGCATAAATGACTCTTTAGAGTAAGCTGCATTTAGGCTCCACGTATGTATGCTGAGCATGTTTTAGCTAGGGGATGTTAGTTCCTCTTTGAAAATGTATAGATATAGAATTTCTTGCATTTTGGGTTGTAGATGTAATTCCTACTTCTTTGTGTTGCATTGAGTATGCCTAGCTTGGACTTGAAGTTTTTCTCCTTGGTTGTGTGAATTTAGATGTATTGCATGCATGATGCCCTGCTAGTCTAGAGTCGTTTCCTTTAAGTAGGGTTTAGAATCGTCATACGAGGACGAATATTCCCAATTGGGAGATATTGTAACCCCTCGAAAATTCGTAGACTAAACTAGAGCCAAAAGCTAGGGTTCTACACTGTGATGTTGAGAATTAGAATCGTAGATGAGACTTTACGTGTTTGGAATCAGGGGTTTTAGTGGTTGAACTTCAAGGCACGTCTTACACCCCGTAACCTTATAGACTAACCTAAGTCTTAGCAATGAGGGGTTGTCAAGCCTAGGTAGTGGGCAAGGGCCTAAGTTATCTAGGAAAGTGAAGGAGAACTTGTTCTTCTTTGGGCCTTGGTGGTGATGGGGTAGCGTGATCACCCAAGTGACTTGGCGAGGCGCCAAAGTGCACGTGGTTTCCTAGTAGGCAGTCCCCTTGATCAAGGTTCCGGAATTTTGGGTGAGCCAAGTCGGGGATCACCGGTTGGATTGGCAAATCGCCAAGCTGCTCCTTACATCACCTAGTTAGCTGCCCTTTTTAGGGTGCCTACTGGAACATTGGGTGAGCCAAGGGTCCACTTGGAGAGTCACCTAGTGCCCTTGGCAAGCTATGACGGGAAAATGGGTGAGCAAAGTCATGGAGGCTAGAAATGTTTTAGCTAAAACATTAAGGGTCCTTAGTTCTTTTCCAAAGTTTACCCTACATTATTGTATTCCCTTCCTACAAAGTATATAAGATTATTAGACCTAAGTTTGACCCAGAATGGTTATTGATTATAAAAATTTAAATGCAAAAACTAAAACATAAAATTATCCAATACCAAATAAAATACTAAAGATAAGACAAATACAATGACATAATTATTTTAGCAAATTTGATTGTAAATCAGGATTTTATCACTTAAAACTAGAAGAAGAATCTAAAAAACTAACAGCATTCACTCTACCACAAGGATTTTATGAATGAAATGTACTACCATTTGGATATAAAAACGCACCAGGTAGATATCAACACTTTATGGACAATTACTTTAAACAAATAAAAAATTGTGTAGTGTACATTGATGATATATTATTATATTCTAAAACACTAGATGAACATATAAGATTATTAGAAAAATTTATACACATCATAGAATATTCAGGTATAACTCTAAGTAAACAGAAAGCCGATATAATGAAAAATCAAATAGAATTCTTAGGAATACAAATTGATAAAAACGGAATAAAAATGCAAACACATATAGTACAAAAAATAATTAATCCAAATGAACAACTAGACACAAAAAAAAAATTACAATCATTCTTAGGACTAGTAAATCAAGTAAGAAAATACATACCAAAATTAGCAGAGAATTTAAAACCATTAAAACAAAAATTAAAGAAAGATATAGAATATCAGTTTGATAAAAAAGACCAAATACAAATA
>JAJONW010015873.1:0-54728 GCA_029582385.1 Solanum tarijense | reverse complement strand
CATACTGCATCAGATCTCCACCAACAGAATTTTTCCAAATGTGTTTTCTTTTTGCAATATTTGCAAGGAGGATAATCAACTTTTCTTTTTTGATAGTTTGCATAAAAGATACCTTCAACAATTTTATCTTGTCGAAAGCTCTTCTTTGTTCTTGTGCTTCAAGAACACTTATCAATTCAACAAGAGAGATGGTAGAGAGATCTTTAGACTCTTCCAAAGCAGAGATTTTAGACTCAAATCTCTCGAGAATAGTTACAAGAATCTTTTCAACTATTCTATTATCTTTAAAATCCTCACCAAGCAACCTGATTCTGTTGACAATCAAGGAAATTCTGTTCGAATAATTAGTGATAGTCTCACCCTCTTGTATCCTAAGAGATTCAAAATCTCTTTTCAAATTCAGAATTTGATTTTTTTCGCCTTGTTCACTTCCTCGGTACTCCTTCTTAAGTTTTTCCCCAAGCTTCTTTTGCTGTCTCACATGCAATGATTTTAGAAAAGATTGAATCTGCAACTGAATTTTGAATTACAATTTTGACTTTGTGTTTTTTAATTCTCTTCTGAGTGAAGTTTGATTTTAGCATCAGAAGATTTTTCAGTAAGTTATTGTATGGGTTTGTCTTCCATTACAACTTCCCACAAATCATAAGTCTCAAGATAAGACTTCATCTTAACTGCCCAAATTTGATAATTTTCACCATTGAAGGTTTGTGGGGCATTGAAAGAAAGAGTATTGCTTGTCATGGTTTGAAAATAAGGTTTAAAATAATATATTTTAAAAATTGGTTAAAAGTAGCCCTGTGTTAAAAATAAAATCACGGGTTGAAATTGACCCTGCGTTAAAAATAAAATCACGGATTAAAATTGGCCCTGCGTTAAAAATAAAAGCACGGGTTAAAAGTGGGTTGAAAATATATATGAATTAAAAGTGGTTGAAAGTTCTTCTATAACGAACTCACAGATCCACTAAGATTAATGTAAAACTCTGATACCACTGTTATGGAATGGAAGAAACTAGAAAGAGAAATTAAAGAGATAATGAATGATAACTCTTTGTATTGATTCTTGCATTGATTCAAATAGAAGAGTACATCCCTATTTATAAATAATTAAGGAGAACCTTCTTAAAGGAGAATCCTTCTAGATACTAAACTAAAATAAAACTAAATATTTTGCAATTAATGTAAACCCTAGACATGAAAGGAAATTAAATACTATAAAATATTTTTAGACTGAAAAGAAAAAGTAAAAAGATTCTACCAAATTTCAACAGTCGTAAGTACTCATTCATTCTTAACCAATGTGAATTCGGATGAAACAAGTCATTACTGGTCGAGTTATGGCGTTTTCTGGTTCCCCTACTGCTAATTCCTCTTCAAAACAGCACAAACAAAATATTGCAGAAACAAACATAGTTGTCCAAATTTTTTATCCCTTATTTGTGGCCACTAGAGTTGGCACAAAAAATGACTTTTTGTAGCTACATCAGGTGTTACCATAGGTGAATTCAGAATTTTATTTAATGTTATCTTATTCTTCATTGGGCACTCATTATATACTTATTTAGTGAATCTCTTAAGCCAAACCCATACTTTGGGCCAATCATACTATATTTTCTAACACATATATTTAAAATGGAATAATTTCAAATATATATAATAAATTGATTAGTTTACAATACATATAGCCATTTTTTCATTTACATAAAAAATAATAGAAAACATATGTAACACCACGACTTTTCGAAATATCTAAATTAACTCGTACTTTCGTGGAATGAAAAAGAGGGTGACTAATACATTAAGAATGATGTGGTATGTCATATTTTAAGTGTTCAAGGGTTGTATCTCAAGTTTTCAAGTAAGGTAAGTTGCAAAATAAAAGTTGGCGAAAGTTATCGTAACTTCCTTTTTAAAGATTTCTCTGAAATTTGGGTCAAATGTCTCGGATGTTTTCTCCCAATCTATAAAGAGTTATGGGGCCCACGACCCATTAAATCAAAGGTCTACAAGTCTAGTTTCCAACGCATCAAACGGTTTGTTCATACAAATTAAGAATAGAGAGATATTCACATTTTTGCGAGACTGCGCAAGCAAGCATGAGGTGGGTCCCCTAAGTCGGTGGAAGCTTATAAGATAGCATCTTCTTCATTTTTGTTCATTCAAACTCGTAAGAAACCCACGAAAATTAGATAAATTCTCCTCTAATCATCCTTGTGTGTTCATGATCTCTTCTTGGTTCCTTATCGAAAATTGCCCTACTTCGCGAGCTCGCCGTTATGGTATAGTTTTCATGGTGAATTAATCAGTGTAGCTCCGTGGTGGGTGTGGCAGCAGAGTTTTTTTTCCAGTGGTTTGATTTTATTTAAGTGTTCTGGGCGTGTAAAGAAAGGTAGGAACCATCTTTTAATAGTTTATGGATACCTTAGGTCTTGGATAGTAATTTACGATAGATATCCGTATAGATTATCGTAGTAGTTCTTGTCCTTAATTATTGATTGATTTTACCTTTTTTTTAGTGTTGTAGTGGTGCGGACAAAGGTATTTTTCAGCATAAATTATAAAGGAAAAGGTATGTTAAGGCTATTCCCTTCGTTCGGCATATTTCCTTAGAGCTTGGGAGTGATATAGTAGGGTAGTTAATGTTGGTGTTCTTGTAGATATAATTGTGAATGGTTGGCTGATTGAGTCGTTATAAACCCTCATTATAGGGAATTATAATCTGTTAAGAACTACCCTAAGTTAGGAACTCCTTGGAAACTATATATATATATATATACATATATATATATATGTATATATATATTGTTTATAGCTAAATTGCTCACCTTTAGCTTATTCAATAGTTTGTTGTCGCCCTTGGGGCTATTGTGGTTAGCTGTTCAGCTATGAACAACCTATGAGGGATATGATGTTGTCTAATAGGAATATGTTATTGCCTAAAAGGGCTATGTGTTGTCCACGGAGCTCTATTGATGCCAAAGAGTGTTATGTGTTGTCTACGGGGCTATTTTGACGCCAAAGAGGGCTATGTGTTGCCTACAGAGCTATGTGATGCAAAAGAGGGCTACGTGTAGCCTACAGAGCTATGATGTTGCCTAAGAGGGCTATGCGCTGCCTACAGGGCTATATCGTCGCCAAAAAGGGCTATCTGACTTCTTACAAAGACAAGGGGCTACCGATAGGGTTATGTAGATTGATTTGACACCTTCTGGGCTTATTGGGGCCTAGGTAGGTGGTATGTTGTTTGTACCTACTGAGCTTACGGGGGGTTGGTTAGGTTTCTGTTTGATCATTATTGTATTTTTTTAGATTTAGTAGTGGGTTAGCATGCTTATCTAATTTGATTTCCTTACCTGATTGCTTTTGGTATATTATGATACTTGCTAATGTAGTTTATGACCTTTTATACTCTGTACATTATTTTGTACATACGCTTCATTGCCTGGGGGCTCTGAATTCATGTATGTAGGACCCGACAGACGACGTAGTAGACCTCATCAACAATAGGATTGACTTATATCTGGTTGGCTAGCCCCTTTCCTCCGGAGCTGCCAGAGTTGGGAGGTTTGTTAGCTTTTTTTATATATATTTTTATGGGTAGGCTGGGGCCTGTCCCGCTAATCTTTATTACTTTTAGAGGCTTGCATACTAGTGTGTGGGGTGTACAACTACGTTATGGCCATGCTGGCCTAGTTTGTTGGTTTGCTGATGCTTGTTAGCTGTTTGATGTATTGTATTGATATATACCTGCTTCCAGTTTCACTATAGATATCATGGTGGCCTCGATGGCCCAATCAAGACTTTTGTACTAGTTGGCTATTTCTTTATATGAACTCTTTGGAGTAGCTGTTTCTTTTATAGATCTGTTGACAGAGGTCTTGCCGGCCGAGGGCTAAATTTTAAGCCGATATATATTTGTTTATTTTCTTGATTGTGTGTGGCTACCATGCGTTAGTAGCAAATGGTTCAGTAGGGTCGGCTTGGGCCTGAGTTCTGGCATTAGGAGCCAATTGCGCCCCTTGATTTTGGGGCGTGACAAACTTGGTATCAGAGCAACGTCGTATCATAGGGAGTCTGCAGGCCGTGTCTAGTATAGTCTTGTTTATAAATGTGTTGTGCACCACATTCGATAAGCAAGAAGCTACCGAACATGTTAGAATTACTATCCTTCTTTTGCTCACCTCGTGCTGTAGAGCATTGTCTTAAGGGTTGAGGTTTCTGGCTTATAATTGATATTTGTATGCAGATAGAGATGACTGACACCAGACAGACCACTATTAGCCAGGGGCAAGATACATCTGCAGGCGAGGGTACTTGCAAGGTACCATAGGTGGTGGTAGCCCATTGTGAGACCTAGGGGGATACATCTTCTCAACCCCTTATAACTTCTCCACCGCTTCAGGAGCCTCCGAGGGTTACAGAACCCCCGACTCCACCAACAGTACCACATCTAGTTCCTCTTATTCCATCTGACCAGGATTTCAAGAGTGCAGTATGTATGTTAGCACAATTAGTAGCTGCAGAGCACTAGCTAGTTGCGCCAGATGTTGCTGGACCTTCTGAAGGCCCCGAAAGTTTGAGAGTTTGTGAATTTCTTGCCTTGAATCCTCTACAGTTTACAGGGACAGATCGCAGAGAGGACCCTCAACACTTTATTGATCAGCTTCATAGGATCTTCAGAGTCATGCATGCCTCAGCGACTAAGTTAGTTGAGTTAGCAGCATTTCGATTGCGTGATGTTGCAGTATTTTGGTACGAAAGCTGGGAGATATCTAGGGGAAAAGATGCATCTCTACCCACTTGGGATAGATTTGCAGAAGCTTTCATAGATCACTATTTTCCTCGAGAGATTAGGGATGGCCGGGTGGACCAGTTTCTAAACCTCCGACAGGGTAGCATAAGTGTCTGAGAGTATGGGCTGATATTTGATTCATTGGCTAGATATGCACCAACATTTGTTGATACGATGCATGACAGGGTGCATAGATTTGTGGGAGGGCTTGACTCAGACTATATCAACGCTTGTTCTACCACTGCACAAAATGATAATATGGATATCTCGCGAATTCAGTGCTTTGCACAAGGCATAGAGGATCGCCGACATCTACAATATTTGATTGAGAGGGTCAAGAGAGATAGACAAAAGAGGGATAGGCCCGCTGGTTCACATGGAGATCTTCAGGGTGGTCCCAGGCCTCGATATTCAAGTAGGCCACCTAGACCTCCACCACAGCAGTTCCAGGGTAGTAGATTTGATCGTCAGGGATAGTTCGGCCCAGGTGAGGGTTCACGAGCATCGGACTCTCAGTAGCAGAGAGGCTCAGGCCAGGCCAGGACAACACCACCGCATTGCTCTACTTGCGGTAGGATGCATTTTGGGAGGTGCAGGCAGGGTTCCACATGTTGTTATTCTTATGGACAGCAGGGGCATGAGTGGAGGAACTGCCCGACCAAAGGTCAGGGTGGTATAGGTCATTCGACCGGGTCAGTAGTAGGTTCCTCCTCATCAGCACAGTCTACAGGGCGTGGACCCCAGACTTCAGCAGGTAGAGGCAGAGGCGGAGGCAGAGAGGGAGCATCTAGTTCTGGTAGTGGCCAGAACCGTACATATTCACTAGCCGGTCGACAGGTCTCAGAGTCATCTCCAGATGTTGTGACAGGTGCATTAATTGTTTGCTCTCATTATATTTATGCTTTGATAGATCCTAGATCTACTCTATCTTATGTTACTCCATTTATTGTAGGGAAGTTATATATAGTAGCAGAGTCATTAGATCGGCCCTTTACTGTATCTACACCAATTGGTGAGTCTATTATTGCCAGGAGAGTCTATTAAAAATTATCAATCGTCAGACTTCTGTAGACCTGGTAGAGTTAGAGATGGTCGATTTCTACATCATTATGGGTATGGACTGGTTAACGTCTTGTTATGCTAATGTTGAGTGTCGGACAAAGATTGTTAGATTCCACTTTCCAGGAGAGGCAGTTCTGGAATGGAAAGGCGATACATCAACGCCGAAAGGTAGGTTTATTTCCTATCTTAAGGCGAGGTGGATGATCACTAAGGATTGTATTTATCATCTTGTTCGCGTTCATGATATAGATGTAGAACTATCGAGTCTTCAGTCTATTTCGGTAGTTAATGAGTTTCTAGATGTATTTCCAGACGAGCTCCCTGGTATCCCTCCTGAGCGAGAAATTGATTGTGCTATCGATATGCTACCAGGTACACAACCCATATCTATCCCTCCTTATAGAATGACTCCTGTTGAGCTAAATGAGTTGAAGGATCAGCTGAAAGACTTGCTGGATAAAGGCTTTATCTAGCCCAGTGCTTCACCATGGGGTGCGCCAGTGTTATTCGTGAGGAAGAAAGATGACTCACTAAGAATATGTATTGATTATCGACAGCTGAATAAGGCGACTATAAAGAATAAGTATCCCCTTCCGAGGATCGATGACTTGTTTGATCAGTTACAAGGTGTTGAGTGCTTCTCAAAGATTGATTTAAGATCAGGGTACCAACAGATACGAGTTCTGGAGAAAAACGTTCCAAAGACAGCTTTTAGAACCAGATATGGACACTTTGAGTTCTTGGTAATGTCTTTTGGATTAACTAATGCCCCAACAGTGTTCATGGACCTGATGAATAGTATATTCAGGCCGTATCTAGACTTGTTTGTGATTGTGTTTATTGATGATATTTTGGTGTATTCACGTTCAAAAGATGGCCATGCAAATCATATGCGAGCAGTCCTTCCGGGTCTTCGAGATCGAGAACTTTATGCAAAGCTTTCTAAGTGTGAGTTCTGGTTGAACTCTATAGCTTTCTTAGGCCATATTGTATCAGATGCAGGCATTGTGGTTGATACACAAAAGATTGAGGCCGTAAAAACTTGGCCTAGACCTATGACTCCGACTGAGGTTCGTAGTTTCTTAGGGTTAGCTGGGTACTACAGAAGGTTTGTAGAGTGGTTTTCTTCACTTTCAGCACCATTAACAAAGCTGACTCAAAAAGTAGCTAAGTTCCAGTGGACTGAGGCTTGAAAGCATAGTTTCCAGGAGCTGAAGGACATGTTGACATCAACACCAGTTCTAGCATTGCCAGAGGGTTCAGAAGGCGATGTGGTGTACTGTGATGCTTCTTGTGTTGGGTTGGGATGTGTTCTAATGTAACATGGTAAGGTTATCGCATATGCTTCAAGGCAGTTGAAGAAGCATGAGAAGAACTATCCGACCCACGATTTAGAGTTGACTGCAGTTGTGCATACATTAAAGATATGGAGACACTATTTGTATGGCGTTCATGTTGACATCTTCACAGATCATAAAAGCCTCCTATATATCTTTAGACAAAAAGAGTTAAATCTGTGACAACGTCGATGGCTTGAGTTACTCAAAGACTATGACGTGGATATTTTATATCATCTAGGAAAGGCGAATGTGATAGTAGATGCCCTTAGTCAAAGATCTATGGGTAGTTTATCCTATTTAGGTGTTGAGAAGCGTGAGCTAGCACAAGATCTTCATCAGTTAGCTACCTTGGGAGTCAGATTGTTAGAGGCAGACGATAGTGGGGTCACAATTCAGGACATAATTGTATCATCTCCAGTTATGGAGGTAAAATCATAGCAACAAGAGGATCCTAGCTTAGAGCAGCTCAAAGCCAAGGCTTAGGATCAACAGTCTATAGTATTTGATATAACAGGAGATGCAGCCCTCAGATATAGTGGTCGATTGTGTGTTCCGAATATTGCAAGGCTTCGACATCAGATTATGGAAGAGGCACATCATTCTCGTTATTCTATTCACCCTGGTTCGACGAAGATGTACCATGATATTAATGAGATCTATTGGTGGCACGGGATGAAGAAGGACGTTACTGAGTTTGTGGCATAATGTCCTAACTGCCAACAGGTGAAGGTTAAGCACCAAAAGCCCGTTGGGCAAGTCCAAGAGATAGCCATTCCTTTGTGGAAGAAGGAAGCAATTAATATGGATTTTGTTACAGGGTTACCTCGATCGCTTCGTAAGTTTGACTGTATTTGGGTAATTGTTGACAGACTAACAAAATCAGCCCACTTCTTAGCAGTCAAGACTACTTTCACAACTGCAGATTATGCATGCCTTTATATTCGCGATATTGTTAGGTTGCACGGCGTCCCAATATCTATTATCTTGGATAGAGGAGCACAATTTACCTCTAACTTCTGGAAGTATTTCCATAAAGGATTAGGGATGCAAGTTAATCTCAGTACTACCTTTCACCCTCAGACAGATGGCCAAGGTGAACGCACCATTTTAACACTTGAGGACATGCTACAAGGATGCATGCTGGACTTTAATGGAAGTTGGGATGACCACTTATGTCTTATTGAGTTCGCATACAATAATAGTTATCATTCTAGCATCGGGATGGCACCTTATGAGGCTTTGTATGGGTGAAATTATAGATCTCCCATTGGATGGTTCGAGGTAGGTGAGTCAGGGTTGATTGGACCTGACCTAGTACATCAAACAGTGGAGCAGGTTAAACTCATTCGGTAGAGGTTGCTAACAGCTCAAAGCCGACAGAAGTCATACTCAGATGTGCGATGAAGGGATTTAGAGTTTTGTGTCGATGATTGGGTATTCTTAAAAGTCTCGCCTATGAAAGGTGTTATGATATTTGGCAAGAAAGGAAAGCTTAGTCCAAGATTCATTGGGCCATACCAGATCCTTCAGAGGGTAGGACAAGTGGCTTATGAGTTAGAATTGCCTTCGGGGCTAGAATCTGTTCATCCAGTTTTCCATGTATCGATGCTACAGAACTACGTAGGAGACCCTTATCGGGTTGTCCCAGTTGAGGATGTTCAGATCACATAGGATTCGTCCTACGAGGAAACTCCAGTTGCCATATTAGATCGACAGGTCCGTAAATTGAGGACCAAGGAGGTGGCTTCGGTTAAAGTATTGTGGAGAAACAAAAATAGAGAAAATGTGACCTGGGAAGTTGAAGATGGTATGAGGTCCAAATATCTTCACTCGTTTCATACCCCAGGGTGATAGCATATCATTTTATATTAGTGAAGTAAGGTAAGATACCTATCTAATTTTTATATTATTGCTTATTATAATGGTTGTTGTGGTTGTATTTTTGCTCGCACTGTTATTGTGGAGCTATAGTGTTTAGCTATTTATGCCATCCTGTGAGACGCCTAGGTTAGAATTTCTGTGTTTCAGGTTCTGGATAGTCACATTCACAAAGGATACTTTGCCTATACTTTGGTAACTCCTAAGGACATAATCGTGTGACTCATATTTTTCATTCGAGGACGAATGTTTCTAAGGGGGGAAGGATGTAACACCCCGACTTTTTGAAACATCTAAGTTAACTCGTACCTTCGTGGAAAGATAAAGAGGGTGAGTAATACATTAAGAATGACGTGGTATGCCATATTTTATGTGTTCAAGGGTAGTATCTCAAGTTTTAAAGTAAGGTAAGTCACAAAATAAAAGTTGGTGAAAGTTATCGTAAGTTCCTTTTTAAAGATTTTTCTGAAATTTGGGTCAAATGTATCGGATGTTTTCTGCCAGTCTATAGAGAGTTAGGGAGCCCACAATCTATTAAATCAAAGGTCTACGAGTCTAGTTTCCAACGCATCAAACGGTTTGTTCATACGACTTTAGAATAGAGAGATATTCACGTTTTCGCGATACTGCGCAAGCAGGCGTGAGGTGGGTCCCCTAAGTAGGTGGAAGCTTATAAGATAGCATCTTCTTCATTTTTGTTCATTCAAACTCGTAAGAAACCCACAAAAATCAGATAAATTCTCCTCTAATCATCCTTGTGTGTTCATGATCTCTTCTTAGTTCCTCATCGGAAATTTCCCTACTTCGCGAGCTCGTCATTTTGGTATAGTTTTCATGGTGAATTGATCGGTGTAGCTCCATGGAGGTTGTGGCAGCTGAGCTTTTTTTAGTGGTTTGATTTTATTTGAGTGTTTTGGACATGTAAAGAAAGGTAGGAACCATCTTTTATTAGTTTATGGATACCTTAGGTCTTAGATAGTAATTTACGATAGGAATCCGTATAGATTGTCATAGTAATCTAGTCCTTAATTACTGATTGATTTTACTTTTTTTAAGTGTTGTAGTGGTGCGGACAGAGGTATTTTTCAGCATAAATTATAAAGGAAAAGGTATGTTAAGGCTATTCCCTTCGTTTGACATATTTCCTTAGAGCTTGGGAGTGATATAGTAGGGTAGTTAATGTTGGTGAACTTGTAGATGTAATTGTGAATGGTTGGTTGATTGAGTGGTTATAAACTCTCATTATAGGGATTCATAATTTGTTAAGAACGACCCTGAGTTAGGAACGACTTGAAAACTATATATATATATGTATATATTGTTTATAGCTAAATTGCTCACCTTTAGCTTATTCAATAGTTTGTTGTCGCCCTTGGGGCTATTGTAGTTAGCTGTTGAGCTATGAGCAACCTATGAGGGATATGATGTTGTCTAATAGGATTATGTTATTACCTAAAAGGGCTATGTGTTTTCCATAGGGCAATATTGATGCCAAAGAGTGTTATGTGTTGCCTACGGGGCTATTTTGACGCCAAAGAGGGCTATATGTTGCCTACAGAGCTATGTGATGCAAAAAAGGGCTACGTGCAGCTCACAGTGCTATGATGTTGCCTAAGAGGGCTATGCGGCTGCCTACGGGGCTATATTGTTGCCAAAAAGGGCTATGTGACTTCTTACAAAGACAAGTGGCTACCGATAGGGTTATGTAGATTGATTTGGCACCTTCTGGGCTTATGGTGGCCTAGGTAGGTGGTATGTTGTTTGTACCTAACGAGCTTATGGGGGTTGGTTAGGTTTCTGTTTGATCATTAATGTATTTTTTTAGATTCAGAAGTGGGTTAGCATTCTTATCTAAATTTGATTTCCTTACCTGATTGCTTTTGGTATATTATGATACTTGCTAATTTAGTCTATAGCCTTTCATACTCTGTACATTATTTTGTATTGACGCCCCATTGCCTGGGGGCTCTGCATTCATGTATGTAAGACCCGACAGACGACCCAGTAGACCTTCTCAACAGCAGGATTGACTTATATCTGGTTGGCTAGCCCCTTTCCTCCGGAGCTGCCAGAGTTGGGAGGTTTGTTAACTTTTGTTGTATATATTTTTATGGGTAGGCTGGGCCCTGTCCCACCAATCTTTACTACTCTTAGAGGCTTGTAGACTAGTGAGTGGGGTGTACAACTACGTTATGGCCATCTTGCCTAGTTTGTTGGTTTGCTGATGCTTGTTAGCTGTTTGATATATTATATTGATATATACCTGCTTTCAGTTTCATTATAGAGATCATGGTGGCCTCGATGGCCCAATTAAGACTTCTGTGCTAGTTGGCTATTTCTTTATATGAACTCTTGGGAGTAGCTGTTTCTTTTATAGATCTGTTGACAGAGGCCTTGCCGGTCGAGGGCTTAATTTTAAGCCTAGATATACCTGTTTGTTTTCTTGATTGCGTGTGGCTGCCATGCGCTAGTAGGAAATGGTTCAGTTGGGTTGGCTCAGGCCTAAGTTCTGGCATTAGGAGCCAGTTGTGCCCCTTGAGTTTGGGGCGTGACAACATATATACTGACTATACATTATGATACACTCAAAAAATTGAATTTATCTTACATATAAATGAGCTATACTTACTATGCATTATGATACATTCAAAAAATTAAATATAGTTTAATTATATACTGACTATTTATTGCACTAATTTTTCTGAAATAGTTAATGATATTTGAAATAGTTATGATACACTAGAAATAGTTAAAGGTAAGATTGATTATGAAGAAGGAGGCGATTCAAGAAGCAAAAACAATACTATTGCACACGGGTGGAAGGTCAATTAGGATCCAAGTATTATTTTTCATAATCGAATTTACCTCATCTTCGATAGCCTCCTTCCATTATGGTGCATCTCGAGATTGCACCACTTCACTAAAATAGTGGAATCGTTTTCCATATTAAAACAATAAGCAATTGCTTTTTTAATTTTATCAATTGAACCTTCTATCTATTACTTCTTCTTATTGTTGGGTTCAAAAATAACTACCACGTCATGCAGAAACTAACAATTATAAATCATAGAGTTGATGAATTAGATAATATGTACAAAAACTTATACTAATTATTTTTTATTATATGGTTTGACCAATTGGTCTACATATGAAAACTAATATGAATGAAAAAAATATTCAAACTGTAGAGAGAAATCTTCACCCAAACAAAATTCTTAAATGACTACATTGTGAATTCTATTATATTTTTTTGTATGAAAAGAGGGATCTTCAATTTATAGAATTCCAATTTTTTTCTCTATGGAAAAATATAAACCAAATATGCGAGAAAATAAAGTTTTCCTTTCAGGATAACTTAAAACATTTATGGTAATACTTTGTCTTTCCTTTCAGAAAAAATAAATTTCAAATAAGGTAAGAAAATCAGGGCAAAACCCTAACACTTACTTAGTTGTCACTTTGATTTTTATCATCTTGAGAGATCAATGGTTTTCAAGTAGAAGATCTTATATTATTTGGACAATATCTTTTGGTCTAGGAATTGATACAAAAAGAGTTTCATCAAGTATTGTATATTTTGATTCAATGACTATATTAACTGAGTGTTAATCATTTGGTTCAGTGACCAAAAATCTATAGGCTTTGCTAATTTTAACATATCCTATAAATATGCAATCATTTCCTCTTTCATCCAACTTTTTCCTTTTAGGTTTGAGGACTTTAATTATAGCACTACATCCCCAAAACTTTGAGATTAATAAAATTTGGTTGTCTTTTGTTCCAAAGTTCATATGTAGTTGTCCAATTCCTTTTATTAGGAATCCTATTGAGAATATAACAAGCCATTAACATGACTTTACCCCAATAACAATGACTTGGGTTTGAGTTAGACAATAAAGAATTAACCATTTTCTTCAAGATTCAATTTTCTCATTTGGCTACACCATTTTATGATCGTGTATATGGTGTCGTATTGATGCACAATTTCAGTGCTTTGAAAAAAATGGGATTATAATGTTCCCCTCCCCTATTGTTCCTTTCTTGACTTAGACCTCCTTAGTTTTTTTATTTTGGGGGTTGTATCCTCGTACTCTAAACTAAGAATATATGCTTTGGTACACAACTTTAAGTTTCTGGGGGGTTTTTCGTGTTTGTTTCAGACTTTGGGTTTTGTGTTATGAAAGATGTTGTTTGGTATTAAAAATGTTTATTTTTTGTTGTTAATGGGATGTGTGCCAGTAGTTAGCTGGTTCTTGATGTGAGGCCAAAAAAACATATTTTAAATCATTATTTGCCTCACATTTAGTATTTATATTTGTCCTCTTTGAGCATGAAGTTTATGGATTGTGCTAAGTAATATATTTTATTTGTAGAATTAAATTGATGTGAAGATGAAGAAGTTTGGAGTTAAAAACGAATCAAAGATGGAAGATCGTAGAATGAAATCAAGTAGATAGCTTAATTGATTAATTAAATAAAATATAATAATATATAATGTATTAGAAGTGCAGTTGAAGAAGAAGAATTAGAATTGAACGCCACATTGCCACGTGACAGTGTTTGAAGAGGCCTGAACAATTATCTATCCATTCATCCGGCGCGGCCTGTGACACGACCCTCGATAATAAATTCAATCGCGGCATGCGACACGTCCCTTGATTATAGTATCTGTTGGGGCATGCGACACATCCCTCGAATTATAATATCCGTCGCAGTGTGCAACACGTCCCTCGAAATGATACATCCTCTTTAATTTCTTATTCTTCTTCAATTCACATAACACTCATCACAATTATGTCTCCGAATCAATGCAAATGACATGTTCACACAAATAATGAGGAGATGACCATTTTCATAACAATGCACAATTCACAACAACACAATCGTGATACAATATCAATAATTAATCAATAAGACTTTCAAACTAGTCTCAACACATCACACACCAATAATTAAGCACATTGCCTTTTATTATCCTTTTTCCATCATTAGAATTATTCAACATGGACAAGTCAACCCATCACCAAATCCCGTTACTCCCCAACACATACCACAAGGAAATACACGATTTTATGTACTTAACAAGGGTTTAGAAATCCACTTGGCTCAGTTAATCAACTATTCACTCCGGGACTTGAGCCTTCTCTTTTCGCTGAGCTTCCAAATCAATGCAATCTATTCAAGTACATGATCACAATAAGATTTTATAACTAACAACACCCATATTGCTATAGGTTTAGCCTAGACTTAAAAACTTACCCAAATCTATAATCAAGTTTAACATGTCAGTTCTCTTATTTTCAAATTTCAAGTCTAGGGTTAAGTTTCAAGTTCTCCAACATCATAAATCTACTAATATTCACATAATATAATACACCTAATATTTAATTACCTATCTCAATATGTCAAAATTTGAATCATAATTTGATGAACAAAAGAATTCCAAAAATCCAAACTAATACATAATCAATAACCTAAGCGAAATCTAACCCATATTTACATCCATGTTATCTACCATTAATAATGATTAATTGCCAATTCATGGCCATTAATTGGCTACTCAATTCTTGGCCCCTCCTATCTCCAAAAGTGCACTACAGAGTCTTTGCAATTTATATTGCAAATTACATTCTTTCAACCCAATGACATAAATATCATAAGATGCCAACTCCATTCCACTATATAATATGATTACTTGCTCCGAATTCCCTCTATCCAACTAACCTATACCCATTGGTGTTATCTCCTAAGAATTCATTAATAGTACCAGTGATAAAATTTGTAAATCGTTTGTACTTGAAGCATCCAGTTCATTCTCATGGACGCCGTACAAGGTTAGTTTCTACCTCCTCTTTCTTTTCTTTATTTTCTTTTCTAAATTATTAAAATTGACAAATTCTATTATCTTATTTTACTATATATGGGCCAAATATTATAGGGTCTTAAGTAATTTCAGACTTGGCCCATTATTATTAACTAAATTAATTATCTAAAAGAATACCCGATAATTAATTAACTATAGTTAAATGAATATTCAAAATTCTCAAAGATGACCTTCCGGGTCGTTACATTATCCACCACTAAAAATCATGTTCGTCCTCGAACATAAAGTAAAAGAAAGTACCTGAAGCTTCGAAAAGCAGAGGATAATTGACATGCATGTTGGACTCCGTCTCCCAAGTTGCCTCTCCAACGGAATATGCTTCCACTGCACCTTCACTGAAGCAATCTCCTTGGTCTTAAACTTTCGAACTTGCCTATCCAATATAGCTACAGGATCCACCTCGAATGTCAAGTTCGGACCTAGTTCCAATGAATCGAGTGAAAGCGCATGAGACTCATCCAAAATATACTTTCGAAGCATAGAGACATGGAAAACATGATGAACTGCCGACAAACTATGTGGTAGGCCAACTTATACGCCACGTCTTCTACTCAACTCAAAACCTCAAAAGGTCTAATGAATCTAGGGCTAAGTTTTCCCTTATTAACGAACCTCATCACACCCTTCATTGGTGATACTCGGAGCCAAACAGGATCACCCTCCATAAATACTAAGGCTCTAACTCTCCGGTCTGCATAACTCTTCTGTCGACTCTGGGCTGTCAACATTCTAGACTGAATCATACATAATTGCTCAATAGCATCTTTAAGCAAGTCTGTATCCAAATAGTCCATCTTTGCCGAATCAAACCAACAGACCGGCTATCTACACCATCTTCCATACAACGCCTCAAATAGGGCCATATGAATACTAAAGTGATAGCTGTTATTATAGGCAAACTCTGCTAAGGGAAAATGTCGATCCCATCTAGCACCAAAATCGATCACACATGCTTAGAGCATGTCCTCCAACACCTGAATTGTCTACTCGGATTGACCATTTGTTCGAAGGTGAATAGTTGCACTCATATCTAACTTAGTACCCTAACCATGCTGTAATGCCTTCCAAAATGGGAAGTGAAATGAACCTCAATAAGATACAATAGAAACTGGAACTCCCTGTAGTCGCACAATCTGAATAATATAAAGCTCAACTAACTTCTCCGACGTATACTTCACCCGAACCAGAATGAAGTGGGCAGACTTGGTCTACCTGTCAACAACAACCCAAATAGAGTCATAACCACCCACTATGGTAGGAAAACCCACAAAAAAGTCCATAGTGATCCGCTCCCACTTCCAAGTAGGAATAGGCATCCTTTGAGATATAACCCCGCGCCGCTAGTGCTCACCCTTGACCTGTTGACAAGTTTGCAATATCCCTTTTCATTTCACACCACCAGTAATGCGACTCAGATCATGATACATCTTCGTCGCTCCTGGATGGATGGAATATCAAGAACAATGGGCCTCCTCAAGAATCAATCTAATCAAATCGCCTGTCTTAGGCACACGAATCCTACCGCTGATCCTCAAGAAATGTTCAGAATCAAGAACAACTTCCTTGATTTCCCATCTCAACACTTTGACTTGAATGAGACATAACTTATCATCATCAAACTGGTGCTCACAGATTTTCTCGACTAAAGAAGATCGAGCCTCAATGAAAGCAATCATACCATCACTCTCCTCTAAAATTTGCAATTGGACAAGACTATTAGCTAACATCTGAACATCTCTAGCCAACGGTCTCTCCTCAATACTTAGTGCGACAGGACTCTCCATGCTAGGAGTCTTCCTACTCAAACCATCGGCCACATTGGCCTTCCCTGGATGATATAGAATGGTCACATTATAGTCCTTTAGCAGCTCAAGCCATCTACGCTGCCTCAAGCTAAGATCCCTCTAACTGAAGATGTACTGAAGACTCTGATGATCAGTGAGGATCTCACAATGCACCCCATACAAATAGTGATGCCATAACTTAAGTATAGAGGCCACAACTGCCAACTCCAAATCATGAGTAGGATAGTTCTTCTCATAGGACTTCAACTTCCTAGAAGAATAAGCAATCACCTTCCCCTTCTACATTAATACACCACCTAAACCGACTCTTGAAGCATCTCAATAAACAGTAAGTCCACACCTTCCTCAGGTAGAGTCAACAACTGGGCCAAAGTCAACAAAGTCTTGAGCTTTTGAAAGCTCTCCTCACACTTATCGGATCACTGAAATCCCACACCCTAACGAGTCAATCTGGTTAATTGAGCTGCAATAGTGTGGAAACTCTAAACAAATCATCGATAATAGGCTGCCAATCCCATAAAAATACGAATCTCTGTAGGGGAAGTAGGCCCCGTCCAAACTCTACCTGCCTCAATATTGTTCGGATCTACTTTAATACCCTCTCTAGACACCACGTGTCCCAATAATGTCGTAGAATTAAGCTAGAATTCACAGTTTGAGAACTTGGCATACCACTTCTCTTCCTTTAACCTCTGCAGTACAATCCTCAAGTCTCGAACATGGTCGTCCTTAGTCCTGGAGTAAACCAAAATATCATCGATGAAAACAATTACAAAACAATCAAGGTATGGTCGAAACACCCCGTTCATCAGCTCCATGAATGTTGCAGGGGCGTTAGTCAACCAAAAGGACATCACTAGGAACTCATAATACCCATACTGAGTCCGAAAAGCTGTCTTAGGGATATCTGATGCCCTAATCTTCAACTAATGATACGTAGACCTCAAATCAATCTTAGAGAAGAATGATGCTCCTTGTAGCTGATCAAATAGGTCATCAATACGTGGAAAAAGATACTTATTCTCCATTGTTACCTTGTTCAACTGTCTGTAATTAATACACATCCTCATAGTCCTGTCCTTCTTCTTCACAAACAATACAGGGCACCCCAAGGTGACAGACTAGGGTGAATAAACCCCTTACTTAACAAATCCTACAACTGATCCTTCAACTCTTTCAGCTCTGCTGGTGCCATACGGTAGGGAGGATAAAAATGTGCTTAGTACCCGGATCCAAATCAATAGCAAAATCAATATTTCTATCAGGAGGAACACTTGGAGGATTAGAAGGGAATACATCGAGAAACTCCTGAACCACGGGAACAAAATCCATGGAAGGTGGTTTAATACTAGTGTCCCGAATGAAGGCTAAGTAAGACAAACACCCTCTATCCACCAATCTTTGAGCACGGATGAAGGAGATGACCTTGCTAGGATAAGAGCCATTAGTACCCTTCCACAAAACCCTTGAAACACCAGGAATCTCTAAGTTCACAATCTTAGCATTACAATAAAGAATAACATGATAAAGAGAAAGCCAATTCATACCAAAGTTAACATCAAAGTCTACAATCCCCAGAATGATTAAGTCTACCCAAGTGTCATACCCCACCAAAGAAATAAGCAACATCGATACACTCGATCCACCACTAAGGGCTCACCCACGAGTGTAGAAACACAAATAAGTACATTCAAGCTATCACACATCACATCAAAATAGGTAGACATATATGAGAATGAACACCCTGGATCAAACAATATAGACGCTGATCGATGGCATACTGGGATGATACCTGTAATAACAACATCAGAAGTCCCTGCCTTGGGTCTCCCTGGGAAAGCATAACACTGGCCCCCTCTACTACCTCCAGCCTGGGTGGTACCTCTAACCCCACTTTGCTAAGTTATAGTACCACTACCAGATGCTCTACCGCCTCTACCTGACTTAACTCTGCCTTGGCCTCTACTCTGTGGTACTGGTGGTCTAGTCTGAAATGAAGAATTAGGTTGGGGTCCACCACGACCCCTCTAGAAAGTGCACATTCGTATCAGGTGATCAAGAACTCCATAACTAAAGAAAATTCTCTGACTCAGGAATTGCTGTGTGGATCCTGAAAATCCACTATGATTGCCTCAACCTGTAGGTCGCTGTTGTGAACCGTATGAGCCTTGACCCGCACTATTAGTTTCACGCCCCGAGACTACCTACTAGATGAGGACATGGGACCTAGGATCATGAGTGACCCCAAGCTAACCTTGCTAGCATATCATAAGCATACTAAATTAAATTTAATCAATAAAACAACGTGAGTAAGCTAAATTATATAATAATCTGAAATGATGGGGGATACCCATATATTATCTGAATAAAGAAAATTGAGAGTTTGAATACAAATGAAAAGTCAAACTCTAACACTAAAGCTAAAACTAATTATGTCTGAAATAAAGCCTATACTAACTAAAAATACTGGGACATGCCCCAGCTAGATCTAGCAAAATAGAAAAATAAAGACTAAAATGGAAAGATAACATGTCAACTGTCCTCGAAGAATGAGGAATAACCACTGATGCTACTGAATTGCTGATCGGGAATCGATCTATGTATGACCTGATTGTTGAGGACTTGAACCTACATCACGAGAAGTTGTAGCGCATAGTAGGCGCCAATACTTGAAAGGTACTAAGCATGCAGGATAGAATAAAGCTAAATAATAACAAAATTGAACAAGTAATAAAGCAATGCTATAATCAGAACATAATAAGGATACTGGAAATACTGAACATGGCTAAACTGAATGCAATGACCAAGTTTATGACATGCTGAGACTGAATACTGAACTATACTTTTAACATGGTCAATGCAATAGAATCTAACTGAACTGTAAGGGATCTACTAATAACTGACATAAAACCACATGAGCTAAATGTGGAGTCCGATGTATACGCCCTATCGAGAGGACCTAATATACCCTGTCATAGATATAGAGACATGCTGGTGTGATAACTAAAATGATGCCCATAGAGGAGATTTACAACCTACATGGCACGTAGTTCTGGGACTTGAGGGTGACTGGCCCTAGTCCACTCGGTTTCTAGCTTCTCCTAATTGATTAAGTAATTAACACTTTTTTTGGCTGAAATGCTGTATTACTGGATAGCTCAAAATACTGGCATGCAAACTGAGAATGCAACATTAATATACTGCTAATGGATATTCAAAAACTGAGGCATGAATGTGTATATCTGAAATATCTAACCTAACATGTATAATTCATGAGCTAAAAGAACTACCTAGCTAGGGTTTTGAATTTATGAAAGAATCTACACCAAAAGATACTGAATTTATGATAATCTGACTTGGATCATTCTAACATCTAAAACCCAACAATTTATAACATTCAAGAAAACCTAAGTCTAGATAATATCAAGGGAATCAAGAATCTGATTGAATTCTAGGGACCTAATGGGCGAAAGGAACCCACTAGTGAAATCCCACATACCTGGTGATAAATTCCATGGAGAAATCTTTCGATTTTGGGGCTGAAATTAATGAAAACCTGCTGCATTTTTGGACTAGGGTTCTTGACTTCTTTCTCCTCTTTACTTTCTAGTTTTCTAAGTTTTGGTGAATGATCTGACTTAGGTAAGTTCTAGTTTGTTTACTAGGATAAAACTGATCAAAACTACGTAGTTTAGGGGTTAAACGACGTAGTTTAAGGGTCCAACGCATAAGGAAAAGACCAAACGACCCCTGACTTAAAAACTATCTAGGTCACCGAAGGACGTGACCAACGAACAGTGGATCAACCGATGGTGAGTACTGGTCAACCGTCGATCGGTGACTGGGACTAGAATTTGGGGGTTTGACCTACGGCCCTGGACCACATACCGTGGTCTAACCTACTGTCCGTAAGTTCTGGTGTTGGTCTGGACTTAGAGGATTTTTCTGGGGAATTCTGGGATTGAAACTAAGGGTTGACCCATGACCATGGACCACAGACCGTGGCCTGACCTACGATCCGTAGGTCCCGTGCGTGAATCGACACTTAACCAAAATTTTGGGACTTTTCTGGGGAGGGCTGCAAGTGACCATCCACAGACCACCAGCACGGATCATGGGTCATCTTATGGTCCATAGGTGGTGCCCTTCGGTGGCGCCCTTCGGTGGCACCTGTAGTTTCTGAAATCTGCAATCTAGTCTGTCTAGGTTACGTGGTGCTACATTATCTCCCCCTTGGGAACATTCGTCCTCGAATGAAGTCTAAACTAGCAGAATATGGAGGGAAAGAGCTGTAACCCCTACCACTAAACACTGGAAACTGATTTCTGACTGAACTAAGTTCCAAGAACATGCAAATACGCTGAAATTGCAAGTACAACCTGAAGGAACATGATTCTAAGACTGAAATTGCGCATGAATGACTGCAAAAGTGAAGAGGAACTATTACCTCAAGTTGGAATGGAATCGGAAGGAAAGAGGTGAGGATACTTGGCCTTCATGGCTGCTTCTGCTTCCCAAGTAGCTCTCTCTACGGACTGACTCCTCCACAAAACCTTGACTGAAGCGACTTCTTTGTTTCTCAACCTTCGAACTTGGCAATCAAGGATTTCAACTGGTACCTCTTCATAAGTGAGACTATCCTTCACCGCCATGCTTTCTAAAGGTACTATAGATGCTAAATCACCCACCCACTTCTTCAACAACGAAATGTCAAAAACTGGATGCACTGCTGCTAGTTATGTTGGCAACTCTAACTCATAAGCCACTTTACCAACCCTTTTCAAGATCTTGTAAAGGCCTACATATCTAGGACTGAGCTTCCCTTTCTTGCCAAATCTCATCAACCCCTTCATAGGCGAAACTTTCAGAAAAACCCAATTATCAACTTGGAACTCTAATTCCCTTTTCCTTACATCTGCATAGGACTTCTGGCGGCTCTGGGCTGTCTTGAGTCTATCTCTAATGAGTTGTACTTTCTTCATGGCATCATGAACCGAATATGGCCCTATCAAGGCTGCTTCACCTACTTCAAACCAACCAATTGGAGATCTACATCCATGCCCATACAATGCCTCATTCTGATGGAATGGTAACTATTATTGTAGGCGAACTTAATAAAAGGAAGGTGATCATCCCAACTACCATTGAAATCGATCACGGAAGCTCTTAACATGTCCTCTAAGGTCTGAATGGTACTCTCTGCCTGTCCATCTATCTGCGGATGAATATGCTAAGATTAACTTGAGTACCAAGACCTTTCTAAAACGACTTCCAGAAATGAGAGGTAAACTGAGGACCTCTATCCGAGATGATAGACAAAGGAACCCTATGCAACCTGACTATCTCATTAATGTAAAGTTTGGTGTAGTCCTCCGCCCAATATGTAGTCTTGACCGCCAAAAAGCGCACAAACTTAGTAACTCTATCAACTTTCACCCAAATGGAGTCATGCTGTCTGCGAGTATGAGGTAAACCTGTGATGATGTCCATGTTGATCAGTTCCCACTTCCAAGTAGGAATGTCAATCTCTTGAGTCATACCTTCTGGTTTCTGATGTTCTACCTTGATTTGCTGACAATTGAGTAACTTAGCCACAAAATCCACTATATCCCTTTTCATACCATTCCACCAAAAGAATTCCCACAGATCACAGTACATCTTAGTGGCGCCTGGATGAATAGAATATCTAGAACCAGGAGGTATGACTATTCAACTCACCAACCTTAGGAACATATAATCGACCCTGATAGTGAAGCACACCATCTCCCCCTTGGGAGAAAACCTCAACTCTCTGCTGATTGACTGCACCCTTAAGTTGGAGCAATATCAGATCACTGTCTTGTTTTTCCTTAACCTCTGCTACCAATGACATTCTGACCCATTCTGGACTGTTACACCACCATCTGATATGCTCATAAGACGAACTCCTAAGCGAGCAAGTCTGTGAGTATCTTTTTCTAGTTCCTTTATTTCTTCCTCAACATGGGCTACACTACCCATAGATAGTCTACTCAGAGCATCTGCTACCACATTGGCTTTACCAGGATGGTAATGCACACTCATATCGTAATCCTTGAGGAACTCAAGCCATCTCCTTTGGCGAAGATTCAACTCTTTCTGGGTGAACACATACTGAAGGCTCTTATGGTCTGTGAACATATCTACGTGAACACCATATAAGTAATGTCTCCAAATCTTAAGTGCAAACACCATTGCTGCTAGCTCGAGGTCATGAGTCAGATAGTTCTTCTCATGGACCTTAAGATGTCTAGAAGCATAAGCTATAACCTTACTTCGCTGCATCAACACACAACCTAGGCCGACTCTGGATGCATCCCAATAGATCACATAACCGTCTGAACCCTCTGGTAGAGTTAAAACAAGAGCTGTAGTCAACCTAGTTTTCAGTTCTGCAAAGCTTCATCTAACCACTGGAACGTAACCTTTTTCTGGGTTAACTTAGTCAATGGAGAGGCTATGGATGAAAATTCTTCCACGAGCATTCTGTCGTAACCAGCCAAACCCAAGAAAATTCTGATATCTTTAGGAGAGGTTGGTCTGGGCCATTGTTTCACTGCTTCTATTTTTTGAGAGTACACTCAGATCACTTCGCTAGACAATATGCTCAAGGTAAGTAACTGACTGCAACCAAAACTCACATTTGCTAAAATTAGCGAATAACTGGTGATATTTGAGAGTTTGCAGGACAACCCTCAAATGATTCACATGTTATTCCTCATTCCTAGAGTAAATGAGGATATGTTCAATAAAAACGATAATGAACAAGTCCAAATATTGCTTGAACACTCTGTTCATCAAGTCCATGAAAGCTGCAGGAACATTGGTTAGTCCAAACGACATAACTACAAATTCATAATGACCATACCGAGTTCTGAAGGATGTTTTCAGGATGTCACTAGGTCTAACTCTGAGCTGATGATAACCGGATCTGAGGTCTATCTTTGAGAAATGACTAGCACCTTGAAGTTGGTCAAACAAGTCATCAATCCCGGGGATGGGGTACTTATTCTTGATTGTGACTTTGTTCAACTGCTTATAGTCAATGCACATTCTGAGAGAACCATCGTTCTTCTTCATGAACAACACTGGTGCACCCTATGGGAAAATGCTGGGTCTGATGAAGCCCTTATCTAAAAGGCCTTTCAACTTCCCTTTCAATTCCTTAAGCTAAGCTGGAGCCATTCTATAAGGAGGAATAGAAATAAGTTGGGTATCTGGAAGGAGATAAATTCCAAAGTTGATTTCCCTTTCGGGAGGAACTCCATGAAGATCTTCTGGAAACACATTTGGGAACTCATCGACTACTGGAACTGACTCAAGAGTTAGGGTTTCAGAGCTTGAATCCTTAACCCAAACTAGATGATAGAGATAACCCTTAGAGATCATCTTTTGGCCTTAAGGTAAGAAATGAATCGACCCATAGGCGCTAAGCTACTACCCTTCCATTCTAAGATTGGTTCGATTGGAAACTAAAAATGAACAATCCTAGTTCTACCATCGATTGAGGCATAACAGGAATGCAACCAATCCATGCCTAGAATGATATCGAAGTCTACTATTTCTAACTCTACAAGATCTGCTGAGGTGACTTTCTGGGAGATTGTGACAAGACAATTTATGTATTCCCGTCTATCTATAACTGGGCCACCGACTGGAGTAGAGACTAAGAAGGGTTCTGAGAGGGTTTATGGACTAACATTGAAGTTGACTGCTATATAAGGAGATACAAAGGAAATAGTAGCCCCTGGATCTAACAAAGCATAAACATCTAGATTAAAGACTCGTAACGTACCAGTGACCACATCAGGAGAATCTTCCTGATCCTGGCGAACCTGAAGAGGATACAACCTATTTTGGCTCTGCCCGCCACCTTTACCAGATGAGTTACCCTGCTGAGTCAGGCGACGTGTCGGTGCTGCTGAAGTCTTGGACTGAGCCCTACTATTATTTCCCCCTTGACCCTGTTTAGAAGGACAATCTTTCAATCTGTGACCAGACTGACCACACCAAAAGCATCCTTCCTTTCCTGCAAAGCACTCACCCGGATGGTTCTTACCACACTTTGGACAAGTTGGGTAGGTTCTGGTGCCTGAAACACTCCCCTAAGACTTAGAGCTTGATGCCCTACCCTTCTGATCATTTTGGAGCTTGGAGGATGGAACGCTAGCCGATGAAGATGCTGGAGCTGAAGACTTCTACTGAAATCGCGAGCGATTTCCACCACCCGATTTCTGTTGAGAATAGTCATAGTTACCTGTCCTGGCCTTCTTATTCTCCTTGGCCTATTCCCTAAGTTTATCACCCTCAAGCTGCTGAGCATGAGTCATGAACCTAGAGATGTTCATATTTTCCAGCAACATAGCATTCCTACACTCTGTTTTCACTAGATCGGATACCCCATACATGAACTTGTTCATTTGAGCCCTGGAATCGGCCACCATGTGAGGAGCATACCTGGAGAGTTGGGTGAACTTGAGTCCATACTCTTGGACCGTCATAGAGGCCAACCTCAAATTCACAAACTCCTGAGCTTTTGCCTCCCTCAACTCTCTTTGGAAGAACCTGTCCAGAAAGGTCTCACTAAAGCATTCCCAAGTGATAGGAGCTGCATCTGTACCCCTATTCTCTTTCCATTGAGTATACCAGATATGAGCCACATCCTTAAGCTGGTAAGATGCCAACTCAACCCGATCATTCCCAATTACTTCCATCACTTCAAAGATCTTCTTGACCTCATCAATGATGTTTTGAGGATCCTCACCAATCTGCGATCCTAAGAACTCAGGCGGATTCATCCTAACAAAATCCCGAACTCTAGCTGCAGCTGACCTAACATTAGCATTTACTGGAACTGGAACCTGCTGATTGTTCTGATTAGTCACACTTTGAGCCAAAATTTGGATAGCGTTCCTGAATTCTGCATTCGAAACTTCCTGATCTGGGACTGGAGGAGCTGCGTTAGCATTTATCGCATTCACATTCCTTCCATAAGCTTTACGAGGAGACATGATCTGAAAGCGCATAACGTCAAGTTAGAACGAGGAATTAGATCATACCTTATGCACAATAAGAGTAACAAAGAGAGTGAAGTTTTTCCTAAAACACTTCGTATCCTCCCTCTCATTAGATGTGGCGCACTTCACACCCATGAAAAGGACTCTACTTAGTGTGGCTTTTCAGACATCCTAGGACTCTTAAAACCTAATGCTCTGATACCAAGTTTGTCACACCCCGAGACTACCCCCTGGACGCGTATATGGGACCTGGGATCACGAGTGACCCCAACCTAACCTTGCTGGCATATCATAAGCATACTAAAGTAAACATAATTAATAAAACACTGTGCGGAAGATAAATCATATAATAATATGAAATGATGGGGGATACCCATATACTATCTGAATAAAGAAAACTGAGAGTTTCAATACAAATGAAAAGTCAAACTCTAACACTAAAGCTTAAACTAACTATGTCTGAAATAAAGCCTCTACTGACTAGAAGTGCTGGGACATGCCCCAGCTAGATCTAGCAAAACTAAAAACTAAAGACTACGATGGAAAGATAACATTTAAACTGTCCTTGAAGAATGAGGACTCACCACTGATGCTGCTGAACTGAAGATCGGGAACCGATCTATGCGTGATCTGACTACTGAGTACCTGAACCTACATCACGAGAAGATGTAGCGCAGAGTATGCGTCAGTACTTGAAAGGTACTAAGCATGCAAGATAAAATAAAGCTAAATAATAACATAACTGAACAAACAATAAAGCAATGCTATAATCTGAACATGATTAGGATATTGGAAATACGGAACATGGCTAAACTGAATGCAATGACAAGTTTATAACATGTTGAGACTGAATATTGAACTGTACTTTTAACATGGTCAATGCAATAGAATCTGACTGAACTGTAACGGAGCTACTAATAACCAACATAAAACCACATGAGCTAAATGTGGAGTCCGATGTATACGCCCCATCGAGAGGACCTAATATACCCTGCCATAGATATAGAGGCATGCTTGCGTGGTCACTAAAATGATGCCCACATAGGGGATTTACAACCTACATGGCACATAGTTCTGGGACTTGAGGGTGACTGGCCCTAGTCCACTCGGTTTCTAGCTTCTCCCAATTGATTAAGTAATTAACATTTTTTTTGGCTGAAATGCTGTAATACTGGATAGCTCAAAATACTGGCATGCAAACTGAAAATCAACATTAATATACTAATAATGGACATTCAAAAACCGAGGCATGCATGTGTATATCTGAAATATTTGACCTAGCATGTGTAATTCAGGAACTAAAAAAACTACCTAGCTATGGTTCTGGATTTATGAATGAATCTACGCCAAAAGATACTGAATTCATGATAATCTGACTTGAGTCACCTTACGGTTCGTAGGTGGTACTGGATTTATGAATGAATCCACGCTAAAAGATACTGAATTCATGATAATCTGACTTGGGTCACCCTACGATTCGTATGTGGTGCCTGTCGGTTGCACTTGTAGCTTCTAAAATATGCAATCTGGTCTGTCCTGGATACGGGATGTTACAATTAGAATCCTAAGGTATTTGACCACCCTCGGATGTCGACATAGATGCATGAACGAATCTGTGATGCTAAAAGGAACCAGTCCCTCTGTGTGATCCCCTGCCTCCAGATGAGGCACCATGAAACTGACCTGATGTAGGGGCCCTCTTAGGGTCCCCAAACTCCTCTCTCTATCAATTTCGCCTCTTTAGCGGCACTCACAATGGACTGGAATGAATCCCCCTCACAAATCTATGAACCCTCTCCATCTTGTCTGGAATAATGGCCAAAGCATTCCTATACAACTAGCAAAAACAGGCCTCATACTCTGTAATTCATAAGTTGTCCTGTCTCAGATTCTCAAACCTCAAACGACTCTCCTCTCTCACGCTCCAAGGGATGAAGTAGTCATGAAGGGCACTGGAAAGTATCTCTAAAGTCACTGGAGGAAATCCAACAAGCAAAGATCCTGAATAAGTTCTCCATCACTCTCTCGCTGGCCCATGTAGTTGGAGGGTAGAATACCGAACCCCATGTGACTCAGCTAACCCAACCACTTCTATCAACTCTCGGCATTTAGTCAGAAACTCATAAACGTCCTCGCTCTTACCACCCTGAAAATGAGGTAGGTGCATCTTTCAAAGTTTCTCATACCTGTGCTGCTCATCCTCTGTTAGAACAAGCACATATGCATCTTGACCTCAACTCCTGGTGGAAGATCATTCCCAACCACGAGATCCACTAGTTGCTGCTGCTCTTAGGTCTGAGCCCCCTCTCTAGTTTGAGAGTCCTATGGTGTGGTGGTCGCACCAACACCCTGAGTAAAGCTCTCAAGCACACTTAACAACATCAATAATGTATCCTGAAGAAAAGGTGTGGTTGTAGGCTCTAGAAGAAATTGGTCCTCTCTGTCATCGATATGAGGCTCTGGAGAGACCTCTCTAGCGCGGCCCCTCTCTAGTGCTTCCCCACGGGCACGACCTCTGGCTAATACCGTTCCATAGGCACGACTTCTAGCTCGGGCACTAACCCTACCCCTACCCCTAGTTGGGGACTCAACAACTGTCTCAGGAAGTGCCTCCCCTCTACCACCAGTAACAATAGATTTCGTCCTCGTCATATGTCAAAAGAATATACAATAGCTCAGAACTAAAGAAGGTAACCGCACACGATGAGAAAGAATGATCAAAAAGGAAGTTTCCTAACAGTCTTCACAGCCTCTCAGAGATAAGTACATATGTCTCCGTACTGATCCTTGAGACTCTATGTAGACTCGACTCGTATACACGTGAGACATATGAACCTAGAGCTCTGATACCATTTTGTAACAATCCAATAATGCATGTGATGAAACTCGTCTTATCCCATAAAGACAAGTTAGCCTAAAACCGAATTATTCGATAAAGTGCAGAAATAAACTATAACTGAAAATTTAATAATAATTTATAATGCAGATAATAAGTCAACTTAGCTAAAAACCAAAAACCTAGTTATCACGTGTACAAGCCTCTAATATAAATAATAGAATTGAAAGAAAACTCGTAAGTCTCAAATGACGTTGTCTCTCATGTAAAACAAAATGATAAACATGAGTAAGAAGGTTCGCTGAGATGACAAATAGCTACCTCACAAATCTCCACAGGAAGCCTCAAAAAAGAAGAAAATAGAAAGTATCACGAAGATCGGGGTTTGTAACCTACAAAAAATGTAGAAGTAAGGGGTGAGTACCAAACTATACGGTACTCATCAAGTAAAATTCTAAACACAAGCTAAGAGAATAAAATATGGATATTCCTTACACCCCAACCGAACCTCCACAACTATAACCTGCATAATAACAAGCCCAACCTAACAATTCACAATTTATATATCACATAATTCAACCACATACCTTCGAAAATACAGATCAACAACACATAAGATCAGGTTCACTGATCACACAAGTTCACAAATGGTAAAGGTATGCAATGGAATGAAATCTAATGTCAAGTATAGTGATACATGTTTAACCTAACGATACACACTCTCTGTCTCGCAGTCCGAGACCCATCGGGGACATATATATCCATGCATCTGGCGTAACATGCACCACGATCCTCAATAATAAATTCCATCGCGGTGTGTGACACGTTCCTCGATAAAAGTATCCATCACAGCATGCATCACGCCCCTCAAATTATAATATCCATCGCGGCGTGTGACACGTTTCTCGAAATGGTACATTCTCTTTTCTTTCTTATTCTTCCTCAATTCACATATACTTATCACAATCATGTCTCAGAAACAATGCAAATGACATGTTCGCACAAATAATAGGGAGATGACCATTTTCATAACAATGCACAATTCACAACAACACAATTGTGATACAACATCAACAAATAATCAATAAGCCTTTCAAACTAATATCAACACATCACACACCAATATTTATGCACTTTTATTACCCTTTTTCCATCATCAGAATTATTCAACATGAACAAGTCAATCCATCACCAAGTTCCGTTACTCCCACCACATACCACAAGGAAATACACGATTCTATGCACTTAACAAGGGCTTATAAATCTACTTGCCTCAATTGATCAACAATTCACTCTGGGACTTGAGCCTTCTCTTGTCGTTGAGCTTCCAAATTAATGCAATCTATTCAAAAGTACATGATCACAATAAGATTTTAGAACTAACAACACCCTTATTGCTATAGGTTTAGCCTAGACCCAAAAACTCTCCCAAATCTATAATCAAGTTTAACATGTCAATTATGTTATTTTCAAATTTAAGTCTGGCGTTAAGTTCCAAATTCTCCAATATCATAAATCTAATAATATTCACATAATATAACACACCTAATATTTAATTACCTATCTCAATATGTCAAAACTTGAATCATAATGTGATGAACATAAGAATTCAAAAAATCCAAACTAATACATAATCAATAACCTAAGCGAAATCTAACCCATATTTACATCCATGTTATCTACAATTAATAATGATTAATTGTCATTTCATGGCCAATAGTTGTCTACTAAATTCCTGGCCCTTCTATCTCCAATAGTGCACTACATATTCTTTGCAATTTAAATTGCAAATTACATTCTTTCAACCCAATGGAATAAATATCATAAGATCCCAACTCCATAATAATAATAATAATAATAATTAAAAATAAAAAAAAAAAAAAATAATAAAAATAAAATAATAATACCAATAATAATAATAATAAAATATTAATTGCACGAATTTCGTAAATGCCTTCCTATTGGTTGAGGAATAACAAGAGTCCATTTTGTGGAACGGTTAAACAAAAATTTCGTAGGAAATATGATTACTTGCTCCGAATTCCCTTTATCCAACTAACCTATACCCATTGGTGTTATCTCCTAAGAATTCATTAATTGCACCAGTGATTAAATTTGTAAAAAGCTGGTACTTGAAGCATTTAGTTCCTTCTCATGGACGCCGTACATGGTTAGTATCTGCCTCCTCTTCCTTTTCATTATTTTCTTTACTAAATTAATTATGTATTAAAATTTATAAATTCGATTATCTTATTTTACTATATATGGGCCAGATAGCTTAGGGTCTTAAGTAATTTCATACTTGGCCCATTATTATTAATTAAAATAATTACTTAAAAGAATACTCGATAATTAATTAACTATAGTTAAACGAATATTTAAAATTCTCAAAATGACCTTCCGGGTTATTACAGAGTTTGAGAAAGAGTATAAGGAAACTAAGTATTTCTCAGATGTTCCATTTTTACATGAAGATAGAGTATTATTTTGAGAGCAGAAAATCTTTGATTTCTAAACGAGTTTATGAGTTCAGAAATATTTCAGAGCAGTTACCTCTTTTAAGAAGATAGTTTGACCATTTATCTCAAACCACAGAAAGAGCATGTTTTATACATTTGATCACGAGTATATATTTATTAGGAGTAGTATTGAGCACCGATAAGGAGAAAAGTTCAAAAAACTCACATTCCTTATAAAATATGTAGCCAACATGGGTAAATGATCATACTTTTTAGATGAATCGTTAGTGCCTTGGGGGATAGCTTAGTGCATCCACTTAGTTGAGGTGTTCTATAACCCGACAAGGTATATGACAGTTCTAGAAGTGTGGGCGAGACATTATGGCATCACCTAGCTCATAGTGCTGGTTGTCGATTAGAGAATCTCCCAAATAAGAGTAAAGAGTATTTTATTGTATTATTATATACATTCTTGAGGTGGTATCTATCAATTATGAAGATTTAAATATGTAAATATTTTTTTACTGCTTTTGTAATGAGTTGAGTTGAGGTGAGCAGTTTTCTAGTCTTGTAAGTTTAGTTATCTACGTTTTTAGTTCTCTTTGCATACTCGTACATTCAATGTACTGATGTCATTTGATCTGCATCCTTTTATGATGCAAATATTGGTGTTCGAGATTATCAACATGCGCTTCGTTGAGGTCACTCTACACTCCAATTAGCTTTTGGTGAGCCTCGTTGTATTTTGGAGGACTTCACATTTACTTTCAGTTTAGTAGTTTTGAGATGTCGTGGGTCTTGTCTTGATATCCCTTTTTAATAGTAGAGGCTTCATAAATAGTTATAGTTAAGAAGTCTTTCTCTATTTACTTTCTTTTGAGTTGTTTTACAAACTATAAGTATTTCTATTGAGTATTTTCTAGACCTTATGAGTTGAGTAATTGAGTTTAACAAATTTAGTTCCATTTTAAGCTTACATATGCTTGAGTTAGTCTTTCGCTTGAAGTAAGCCAGGATGAGGGTTCGCTTGGGAACCAACAATGGTTCTCGAGTGCCGCTAAAACAAACCCGATTTCCAAAACAAACACTAATATATATTGTTATCACTATATACAACTTACAACGTATAATACCTACAACAAAGTAGTAATAACATACTAATTACAAATAGATTAATATAGAAGAATGTAACTAGAAGGGATTAGATACTAGAACAGAGAAAGGGGATGAGAGATAACTGACAACCAAAGCTTCGACAAAATTTGCATAACCGTTCTTTGTATCCTCTGGTCCTTTTAGGCAATACCTTATTGGTCCTGGATCCCAAATAAAACTTTCCAACATCTTAGTTGGCCCAATACTATCAGAAGGATAGAATCTTATTACCACTTCTAGCCCATGGATCCTTATGGAGTCATCATGGTTCACAACAAAACTTCCGCCTCGCAAAAGAACCTTGTCCTCAAGGTTCATGTTAGTAAACTTGATCCGATAACCTAAAGTATTATAAATTTCTTGGTTGTTACCGATGAAAACCTTTATGAATAGTATCAAGATTTGGTTAGCAGCTTGGAGGATTCCAGAATTGACTTCAATAAACTTGCTTACCTTCTGTTCATTTATAATTTTGCACATGATTACATGAAAAAATGTGTAATAATTTTAGATATGTGCAAATGAGTAAAGCACATAGCACACAAAATTTTAACAACTCTATTTACTAGAATATTTGGTGACTGCTTAGAGTAACTTTCAACAAATTCGTGAAGCACTCTCTGTATATTCGCCATTACAACATTCTCTCTCGATTTAGACATCAAGAAACCATAAAATTTTCTTCCCTGCCCAGTATTTATCCAGTTGCAAAAATTTCTCAAGGTTAATACACCGAACTTATCATAATCCAAGTTATTCGAGGCAATACAAAGCACCAAATTGAACATAGTAATTAAACTAGAGCCAGGATCAAATGGAAACTCTAACCCAAATTGATCATGTGTAAATAGATTCAAAATTCCGAGAAATGCATCATGGCTAAGTCTATTGGTTATACCTCTAGTTATAATCATAACATAACTGCAAGTAAAAGGGAATGATGACATCTTCTTCCCGCATTGGGCAAGCCTGAGTCTATGTTTATGAGGGTAAACCTTTTTGGGATTTCCCACAAAAATTTGATACGAGCAATGGTTTAAAACTTTATGTAACAAGTCAGAATTTTTTTGAGCTAAGACTCGAACCCTTCTTCGTTGTGAGTAGAATTTTACCAAGGAATTTAAAATTTCTCAAGTATTAAGGTCAGGTCACTAGATATAGCACCTTGAGTTCCAAAAAGAACTAAAGAGAATTCATTCAAGCCATTCCTTAGTTCTTTTAAGTTTTGGGTCAACTTCTAACGACCATAACTTTCAGTACAAAGTGAGTTAGGAGACCCACAATATATCAAATGAAAGACATCTGAGTCCTATTTCTAACACCACTGAGTTTGCTAATTTTCGAGATCGTATGAGGGAGATATGCCCTTTTGAAGTTAGGATATCCATTTAGGAAAGTTACCCAAAAATAGAAGGGGTATTTTAGTCTTTTCCTTAGCCCTACTTACTCTAAACACAAATTTCACTCAATTAAGGGTCTAAACTGATTAGAATCAATTTCATTCATCCCAAAAGATTTTAGGTTTTTAGAGAGAAGATTCAAGAGGAGATAAAGTTCAAAGTTTCAAGCGTTCGTTCAAGAAATTCAAGATTTCGCCTAGAACCTAGCTCTTTGAGGTATGTAAGCTTCCATAGTGTTGGATTTGTCCACCCACACACAAATCATAAGTTTCTTTTGCGAATCTATCCATAAATATTAAGTAATTTAATTTCTTGATGAGTTCTTGAAGTTTCCTTATCGATTAAGTTTTGATGTGAGATTCTACTTGTGTCAACTTTAAACTACCATATCTCTTAGAATATAGATACTTACGTGACTCGTAAAGTATAAAATTAAATGTATTTGAATCAACTTTCCAACACCAGCAATTTCGCGTCAATCCAATTTCTGAGTAAAAAGTTATGACTATTTTAGTAACTTGATACAGTGCGGTTACGAATTAGCCGACAAGAAAACATTAAAAAAACGTCATTTTTGTCTTTTTACCTCCAAGAAAACCCTAAAAGAATTTTTCGAATAATAAAAGGCTCAAAACAATCTGATTTTTCATCTTTTAATCCATCATTCTCTTCTCTCTCAAACCCTAGGTTAAAACCCTAAGGAAAAATCAAAGTAGAAGACACCATTGAAGATTCTTTCTATCTCTTTCAAGATTCTTCTTCAAGGTAAGTCTTTCTCCAAGAATTCCATTCTTTTCAACTCAAATTCCTCCATGCAATTATGAATCACTAATGAAAATCATAATTCTTGGTCATATAGATTTCAAGAAACTAATTCAAGAATCTCAAGAATCTCAAGAAAGGTTTTCTTCATTGTTTACCTTCAAGCTAGTGTTTCAAGGCTTCTAATCAAGTTCTTCTTCAAGATTCTTCAAGAACCTTGTTCTTCCAGGTATGTAAGTCTATCATAGTGTTGGACTAGTTCGTCCTCACGCTCTATATCTACTTTCAAATCAGTAAAAGAGAAATCTAGGATTTTAACCGTAGATTTGAGTATTCTTGAGATAAGTTGATTTGAGTTCTTGTGTTCATGGTCCTTTTAAATATTCTATTCCTAATTATTGAGTTTCTATATTTTTATTCAGATCCTTGAGTTGATTTGTTCATCTCTATAATTCAGCATGAACCCTATTTTGAGTTATAAATCTTGAGAAGTTTTTGAAAGCCAACACTTGAGTTTTAAATTGAGTTTTGAGGAAGTAAGTATGATAATGAGATGAGTCGTATACATGAGTTCCATATTGCTATTTAGACCCTTGAGTCGAGTTGTTCATGCCCACAAATTCCGCATGAACTCCATCTGTTGAGTATCTTTGAGAGGGGTAGTATCTTCAAGTTCTAAGTCTTGAGTCTTGAGTTCCTGATCATTTTGGGATTATATTCCTAATCATAGGTCTACAACACGTTACCCATTAAGGTTCTTGTGTTGAGTAGTTCATGCCCATAAATCTGCATGAACCCTATGAGTTGATCAAGATGAGAGGTATCATTGAGTCCTTGAGTTAAGTAGTTCATGCCCATAATTCTGCATGAACCCTCCCAGTCAAACCTTCTTGAGATGAGTAGTATCATTGACTCCTTGAGTTCTGAAGTTGTTGAGGATCAAGTATTGAGTTCTATGCATGGTTATTTAAAACCTTGAATTGAGTCGGTCAAGTCCATAATTTGGCATGAACCCTATATTAAGAATTCATTTTACAAATTATTTTAAAACTTGTTTTAAAGACTTGACTGAGTTGAGGAAGAGTAGAGCTAAGTTCATTTTCTTTAAAATGATATATGGGAACTAAGTATTCCCAAGAGTAAATGTTTTTATATTTAAGATGAGAGGAAACTGAGATTTTCAAAAGAGTTTTGAGCAGTTTCAGTACCATCTCTTTTAAAAGAAAGATTTTTGAGTAATATTCTCAAAACACTGAAAGAGTTTTGTCTTTAAACATATGAGCTAGTATAATATGGGAATAGTATTGAACACCGATATAGGACAGAGTTCATACAACTCACAACCCTCATAAACCATGTAGCCAACATGGGTAGAAAGAGTCACACTTTTTAGATGATTCTTTAATGCTTTTTTGCATAGAATAGTGGATCCACTTAGTGGAGAGGTTCTATATCCTGACAAGGTATAGGACAGTTCTAGCAGCGTGGGCAAGCCGTTGTATCCTCACATAGCTCATAGTGATGGTTGTCGGTTATAGAAACTCCCATAGAGTTATATTATATTTTTATTATACAAACTGAGTTATTATTGTATTCTTCAATATATTGAGTTGCTATCTATTGTTTTACCTTTTTATTGTTTCTTTATCTTGAGTTGAGTATCTTGAGTTGAGTACCTTTGAGTTGAGTATCTAATCTTTGAGTTGAGTATCTTATTCTTGAGTTGAGTTTAGTTGAGTGAGTTGAGAAGAGGTAAGTATGCTTCCTTTTATCAAGTTCAAGTTTATGTTTATGCTTTAGAATTCCCCTTACATGCTCGTACATTCTATGTACTGAGCCATTTGGCCTGCATCATTTCATGATGCAAATACAGGTATTCAGGATCGTCAATAGGCATTTCGTTGAGGTCATGGGATGTTCCAGTCAGCTTTGGTGAGCCTTCTTATATTCCGGAGGACTTCACCTTTATCTTAGAGTTAATTGTTTTGAGATGTTGTGGGTCTTGTCCCGATATCCTTCTGTAATAGTAGAGGCTTCATAGATAGACATTAGAGTTTGAGAAGTTTGTTTCATTTATTTTGTGAAATGTTTTAAAGATTTAAGTTGCCTATTTCTGGCGAGTTGAATATACTATTTTATTCAGACTTAATCATTCAATTTTTAAGATTTTGCATGCTTAAATTAGTCTTCTACTTGTAGTCATCTAGGATACGGGTTCGCTTGGGGACCAGTGGTTCTTGAGTGCCAGCCACTTCCAGAGTGTAGACTAGGGTGGTGACAAACTTGGTATCAGAGCACATAGTTCAATTTTCCTAGGGTGTCTATGAATCCATGTCAGTAGGATCTTATTTATGGTTGTGAGGGGCCCACTTCTATAAATAAGGTACTACAGACATTTTAACAAAGTTTCCCCTCTCTTCATACTCTAAATCATGCAATAAAGCTATGTCATAGAGACTTATTCTAACTTGTGCATTCTCATATCCATTCGACTACCCCCATACTAGAGGTGTTTGAAAATAAAAGTCAGTTCTTTATCAATGAGTTGCTCTTAGCAAAGTCTTGGGGAAGTCTTGAGACTCCAGAGAGGCTTGAGAGAATCCTGGGAGTGAGTTAAGTGTTGAGTTCAAGAAAATGCACTCATATTCATGTGAATCCTGCATTTGAGCTAAAAGCGAGTTGTACTCTCTTCTCTAAGCCCTGTTTCAACTGAGATCCTTATGAGGAAGTATGTTTAGAGCTTGGGTAGTATTCTCATCCAAAAAGGTAGCATGAGTTACAAAATTATGAGCAGTAGCACTGAAGAACTAAGACTCGAACCGTTCATCTTAGTGAGTGAGATTTTGCCAAGGAATTAAAAATTTCTTAAGTTTTAAGGTCACTAGATGTAGCACCTTGAGTTCCAAAAAGAACTAAATTGGAAATAGCAAAATCTAAAATTTTGCAAGTTTTGCTTAAGTTATGAGTTTTGGGTCGACTTAAAATGACCATAACTCTTAGCTTAGGATGCGTTAGGTGTGGTACCAGATACTTAGGAAAGACCTTTGAATTATCTTTCCAAAGCCAATGAGTTTTCTAAGTTTCGAGGTCAGATGAGTGAGATATGGCACTTTGAAGTTAGGCTTCCCAGTTAAGGAAAGTTAGCCGGAAATAGTGAGGGGCATTTTGGTCTTTTTCTTACCCAATCATATTTAATTCATTTTTAGTAATATTTTAAGGGTCTAATCCTATTAGGTTCAGTTTTAGAATCCAAAAATTAGCCTAGGGTTTTAGTTGAGAGTTCAAGAAGAGAAAATAAGAGAAAAGAGGAGAAAAGAGGAGACGATCAAAGCGTTCGTTGAGAGTCTTGCGTTTTGTTGCGGATTTTCACCATGGGTTTAATCTCTAAGAGGTATGTAAGCTTCCATTGTGTTGAGTTTGTTCACCCACACACCAATCATATTATTTTCAGCAAAATTTCTTTCTTGAAGTTGAAAGATTAGAGTTCTTGATGAGTTATTGATAGGTGTTCTTGAAGTTCATTCTAAATCTTATTGTGTGGGGCTTTGGATGATTTATTGAGATCAAAGTGAGTGTTTTAAGGGATGTATTGAGTAGATTGGAGTGTACTTATGTTAAGTAATTAATTCTAAGTGATTGGGGAAGAAACTGTTCGATTCTACGCGAGTTAGGGTGAGAAAACGAGCAAAGAAGTTGTCAGATTTTATGGGTTGGGGGGCTAGCGTGATGCGCCTGCCAGAGCGCCCCAAACCCACCTCTGAAGTTTAGGGGTTGGCACCCTGCGCCACCCATAGAGCCAGGGTCGCCTGCCCCACCTAGTTTGTCGTCGGTTGTCGTTTGAGTTCGTATAAAGTGCACCTTCACTCCTTTTCGATTGTAACTACTCTAAGCTACTTCTAAACACCTAAAATTATTCCTAACATGATTATAACCTTGAATTTATAGTTCAAATTCCAGGTAGATTTAAGAGTTAGTTTTTGAGAATTTTTTCGAACATTCTAAGAAAGTCTCTTTGAGTCCTTTTGAGGAGTCTTCTATAACTACTAGTAACTTGTTTTAAGACTCGAACAAGTGAGTATAAGGATGAAAAGGATGTATTCATGAGTCTACCTTGTCAGCATGAGATCCTCCATGTCATGAACCAAACTCTTGAATTCATAATTCACATTCAAGAGAAAGTTAAGAGTAGAGTTCAAGAAAAACTTATGAGTTCAATTTTTAATCCTTCGAGATCAACTATCAATTTGAACTAAGTTCTGAGAAAGTAAGTATGAGAATGAGAAGAGTTGTATTCACGAGTTCCATATTATTAAGTAGACCTCGAGTCGAGTCGTTCATGCTCATAATTTCTGTGTGAACTCGATCAGTTGAGTACTAGTATCTTCATGTTCTAAGTCTTGAGTAATAAGTTTCAAATACTTTGAGATTATATTTCTAATCATTGGACTATTACATGTTACCCATGAAGTCTTTGGATTGAGTCGTTCATGCTCATAACTTTTGCATGAACTTTATCAGTGGAGTATCTTGAGTTGAGGAGTATATTTGAGTCCTTGAGTTGAGTAGTTCATGCTCATAATTTCGCATGAACCCTCTGAGTTGATCGTTCTTGAAATGAGTAGTATCATTGAAGTTCTTGAGTTCCAAGTATTGTGTTCTATCTATGGTTATTGAAAACCTTGCATTGAGTCATTTATGTCCCTAATTCGGCATGAATCATATTTTAAGAAGTCTTTTACAAATGTTTTAACTTTGTTTTAAGACTTAAGCTCTGAAGTTAAATAAAGAGTAAGAGTAAAGTCTTTTATAAACGGTTTAACTTCGTTTTAAGACTCAAGTTTTCAAGTTAAGCAAAGAGTAAAGAGATGAGTTCATTTCTCAAAAATTATTAGAGAACTAAGTATTCCCAAAGAAGTTTATAAATGTTTTCACATTTGAGCAAGAAGGGAACTATGATTTCCAATAGAGCCTTGGGCTAGTTTTCAGTAAAGGGAACATTGATTCCAAGACAGCCTTTGGGCTAAGCTTTGAGCAATTATCACAAAACTAAAGAAAGAGGTGTTTAAAACACATATGAGCTAAAGTATATTTTAGGAGTAGTATTGAGCACCGAATTGGAGACGTGAGTTCTTATTAACTCAAATTTCCATAAGAACCATGTAGCCAACATGGGATTTAACGGGTCATACTTTTTAGATGATCACGTAAGTTAAGCTAGTGGATTCACTAAGTTAAGTAAGGTCCTATACCGATGGCAAGGTATAGGATGGTCCTTGGCAGCGCGAGGTAAAGTGTTGTATCATCACTATAGCTCTCAAGTGATGGTTGTCGGTTAAAGAAACTCCTACAGAACTTATTGTATTTTATATACAGAAGTATATTGTATTTTTACATACATTTCAGAGTTATGTTGTATCCTTGCATACCACACAGAGTAGACAACATGTTTTTAAACAATTTGTTCTTTATATTGCACTTGTTTTAAATTACTTTATATTGAGATGAATTCAGTTAAGTATTCATGAGTTGACTATTTCAAGTCGAGTATCATATCTTTGAAGTCGAGTATCTAATCTCTGAGTTGATTATCTTATCCTTGAGTACTTCTGAGTTGAGTACGTTTGAGTAGTTTGGAGTATCCTTAAGTATTCCTTTGAGTTGAGTGAGTTGAGAAAATGTAAGTATGTTTCTTTTTTATCAAGATTCGAGCTTATGTTTATGTTTTAGAATTCCCCTTACATGCTGGTACATTCCACGTACTGAGCCATTTGGCTTGCATCTTCTCATGATGCAGACACAGGTATTCATGATCATCAACAGGAGATTCGTCGATACATCCGGGATTTCGAGTTAGCTATGGTGAGCCTCCTTGCTTTCGGAGAATTTCATTTACCTTTCAGTTATATCAGTTGTTTGGAGGTTGTGGGTCTTGTCCCGATTTCCATCTTTATTAGTTAGAGGCTTCATAGATAGACAGTAGAGTTTGAAAAGTCTTTTCATTTATTTTGTTAAATGTTTTAAAGACTAAAGATGACTTTTAATGGCGAGTTATATATATTTTATTATACAGAGTTTTCTTTTGAGTTAAAGATTTGTAAAGTAGAGTTTATGAACTTTTATTTAAGTTTTAAGCTTTTGCATGCTTAAGTTAGTCTTCCACTTGTAGTGAGCTAGGATGAGGGTTCGCTTGGGAACCAACAATGGTTCTTGAGTGCTGGCCACGTCCAGGGTGTAGACTCGGGTAGTGACAAACTTAGTATCAGAGCACAGAGTTTAAGTGTCCTAGGGTGTCTATGAAGCCGTGTTAGTAGGTTCTTATTTATGATTGTGAGGGCCCCACTTCTTTAAATGAGGGACTACAGACATTTAAGAAAAGTTTCCCTTCTTTCATACACTTAATCGCGCAATAGAGCTATGTCATAGAGATTTTATTCTTACTCGTGCGTTTCTCAGAATCATTTGACTACCCATCATACTAGAGATGGTTGAAAAACAGAGTCAATTCTTTGTCGATGAGTTGTTCTTAGAAAGAGTTTTGAGGAAGTCATGAGACTTCAGAGGGGTTTAAAAGAAGTCCAAGGGTAAGTTAAGTATTCAGTTTCACAGTAATGCCCTCATATTCATATGAATCGTGCATTTGAGCTAAAAGTAAGTTGTACTCTTTTCCTTAAGCCTTGTTTTAGCTGAGATCCTTTTTAAGAAGTATGTTTAGAGCTTGGGTATGATTTTCACCCGAAAAGGTAGCAGGAGTTATAAGATCATGATCAGTAGTAGTGAAAGAGCCCAGAGTTAGAGAAAAGTATGCAGAGGTTTAGTGACTTAAGAAAGGGAAATAATGTTTTGAAGAGCTATATTATTATAGTCATGCACCCAGTAAGTTATTGATGAGGAGTTTTCCCTTATAGGTAGAGTAAGAGTTTCTAGTCAAGATGAGATAGAGTTTATGTTTGTTAACTAGAATAGAGTTGATGTCGATGTTCCAATTAGAGGAGACTAAATTCACATGTTGAATAAGAGAGCAGAGTATTTATGAAGTGATAGATCTAAGCTATGCTTATGATTTGTTTGAGAGGGTCCTGATGTTTAGAAGGTGATAGAATTGAGCAAGTAATGAGTCAAGTGTTTGATATTAAGATGGTAATGAATTCAAAGAGTTCGCGAGATATCTTTTCAGAGGTTATTTTAGTAATGGGGTGATGTTAGAAAGAGGAGGTTGATGTTCTTATCATGATAGTTTTGATGTGGTAATTCCATCTAAGGTTATTAATGAGGAAGAAGAAGAGGATTAGGTTTTACTATGAGAAATAGTTAAATGAGAGCCGTTAGCTGGATCCGAGGAGTTGGTTAGTAAGAGTCTATGGAGTTGTTAGAATACTAAGCTTGAATGTGGTGTTAAAGAGTAATAGTCTTGGAAGGAGATTCCCTATAGAGAGGTATAGAATCCGAACCTAAGGATTTTGTTTAAGCTTGAATATAGTGAGAGCATACCATTAGACGCACACCTTAGTAAGAGTAACCTAGTCAAATCGTCATTCGAGGACGAATGATCCCAAGTGGGAGATACTATACCCCAGAAATTTTTTCGAACTAAGACTCAAACCGTTCATCGTAGTGAGTGAGATTTTACCAGGGAATTAAAAGTTTCTTAAGTTTTAAGGTCACTAGATGTAGCACCTTGAGTTCCAAAAAGAACTGTATTGGAAATAGCAAAATCTGAAATTTTGCAAGTTTTACTTAAGTTATGAGTCTAGGGTCGACTTCAAACGACCATAACTACTAGATTAGGATGTGTTAGGTGTGATACCAGATACCATAGGAAAGAACTTTGAATTATCTTTCCAAGACCACAGAGTTTGCTAAGTTTTGAGATCGGATGAGTGAGATAGGGCACTTTGAAGTTAGGCTACCCAGTTAATGAAAGTTAGCCGGAAATAGTGAGGGGTATTTTGGTCTTTTCCTTACCCAATCATATTTAATTCATTTTTAGTAATATTTTAAGGGTCTAATCCTATTAGGTTCATTTTTATAATCCTAAAATTATCCTAGGGATTTAGTTGAGAGTTCAAGAAGAGAAAAGAAGAAAAAAGATGAGATGATCAAAGCGTTCGTCGAGAATTTTGTTTTGTTGCGGATTTTCGCCATGGGTTTAATCCCTAAGAGGTATGTAAGCTTCCATAGTGTTGTGTTTGTTCACCCACACGACAATCATATTATTTTCAGTGAAATTTCATTCTTGAAGTTGAAAGATTAGAGTTCGTATTGAGTTCTTGATAGGTGTTCTTGAAGTTCATTCTAAATCTTGTTGTGTGGGGTTTTGGATGATTTATTGAGATCAAAGTGAGTGTTTTAAAGGATGTATTGTGTTGATTAGAGTGTACTTATGTTAAGTAATTGATTCTAAGTTATTGGGGAAGAAATCGTTCGATTCTAGGCGAATTATGGTGAGAAAACGAGCAAAGAAGTTCGTCAGATTTTCTGGGTAGGGGGCCTAGCGCGATGCGCCTGCCAGAGCGCCCCAAACCCACCTCTGAAGTTCCGCACCACGCATAGCACCAGGGTCGCCTGCCCCACCTAGTTTGTCATCGGTTGCCCCGTTTGAGTTCGTTTAAAGTTCACCTTCACTCCTTTTCGATTCTAACTACTCTAAGCTACTTCTAAACACCTAAAATCATTCCTAACATGATCATAACCTTGAAGTAATAATTCAAATTCAAGGTAGATTTAAGAGTTAAGTTTTGAGATTTCTTTCGAACATTCTAAGAAAGTCCCTATGAGTCCTTTTGAGGAGTCTTCTATAGCTTCTAGTAACTTGTTTTAATACTCAAGTAAGTGAATATGAGGATGAAAAGAATGTATTCATTAGTCTACCTTGTCATCATGAGATCCTCCATGTCATGAACCAAACTCTTGAATTCATAATTCATATTCAAGAGAAAGTTAAGAGTAGAGTTCAAGAAAAACTTATGAGTTCAATTCTGAATCCTTCGAGATCACCTATCAATTTGAACAAAGTTCTGAGAAAGTAAGTATGAGAATGAGAAGAGTTGTATTCACGAGTTCCATATTATTAAGTAGACCTCGAGTCAAGTTGTTCGTGCTCATAACTTCCGCGTGAACTCGATCAGTTGAGTACCTTTGAGAGGAGTAGTATCTTCAAGTTCTAAGTCTTGAGTAATGAGTTTCTAACACTTTAAGATTATATTTCTAATCATTGGACTACTACATGTTAGCCATGAAGTCTTTGGGTTGATTCGCTCATGCTCATAACTTTTGCATGAACTTCATCAGTTGTGTATCTTGAGATGAGGAGTATGTTTGAGTCCTTGAGTTTAGTAGTTCATGCTCATAATTCCGCCTGAACCCTCTGAGTTGATCATTCTTGAAATGAGTAGTATCATTGAAGTTCTTGAGTTCCAAGTATTGACTTCTATCTATGGTTATTGAAAACATTGCATTGAGTCATTCATGTCCCTAATTCGGCATGAACCATATTTTAAGAAGTCTTTTACAAATGTTTTAACTTTGTTTTAAGACTTAAGCTTTGAAGTTAAGTAAAGAGTAAGAGTAAAGTCTTTTATAAACGTTTTAACTTCGTTTTAAGACTCAAGTTTTCAAGTTAAGCAAAGAGTAAAGAGTTGAGTTCATTTCTCAAAAGTTACTAGGGAACTAAGTATTCCCAAATAAGTTTTAAAATGTTTTCATATTTGAGCAAGAAAGGAACAATGATTTCCAAAAGAGCCTTTGGGATAGTTTTGAGTAAAGGGAACGTTGATTCCAAGAGAGCCTTTGGGCTAAGCTTTGAGCAATTATCTCAAAACTAAAGAAAGAGGTGTTTAAAACACATATGAGCTAAAGTACATTTTGGGAGTAGTATTGAGCACCGAATTAGAGATGCGAGTTCATATTAACTCAAATCTGCATAAGAACTATGTATCCAACATGGGATTTAACGGGTCATACTTTTTAGATGATCATGTAAGTTAACTAATCGATCCACTAAGTTAAGTAAGGTCCTATACCAATGGCAAGGTATAGGATGGTCCTTGGCAGCGCGAGGTAAAGTGTTGTATCATCACTCTATCTCTTAAGTGATGGTTGTCGGTTAGAGAAACTCCCACATAAGTTATTGTATTTTATATACATCAGTTTATTGTATTTTTACATACATTTCAGAGTTATGTTGTATCTTTGCATACACACAGAGTTGACAACATGTTTTTAAACAGTTTGTTGTTTATATTGCACTTGTTTTAAATTGCTTTATTTTGAAATGACTTCAGTTAAGTATTCATGATTTGAGTATTCCACGTCGAGTATCATATCTTTGAAGTCGAGTATCTAATCTCTGAGTTGAGTATCTTATCCTTGAGTACTTCTGAGTTTAGTAGGTTTGAGTAGTCTTGAGTATCCTTGAGTATTCCTTTGAGTTGAGTGAGTTGAGAAAATGTTAGTATGTTTCTTTTTTATCAAGATTCAAGCTTATGTTTATGTTTTAAAATTCCCCATACATGCTCGTACATTCCACATACTAAGCCATTTGGCCTGCATCTTCTCATGATGCAGACACAAGTATTCAGGATCATCAACAGGAGATTCGTTGATACATCCGAGAGTTTGAGTTAGCTATGGTGAGCCTCCTTGCTTTTAGAGGATTTCATTTACCTTTCAGTTATATCAGTTGTTAGGAGGTCGTGGGTCTTGTCCCGTTTTCCATCTTTATCAGTTAGAGGCTTCATAGATAGATAGTAGAGTTTCAGAAGTCTTTTCATTTATTTTGTTAAATGTTTTGAAGACTAAAGTTGCCTTTTTATGGCGAGTTATATATATTTTATTGTACAGAGTTTCCTTTTGAGTTAAAGATTTGTATATTTGAGTTCATGAACTTTTATTTAAGTTTTAAGCTTTTGCATGCTTAAGTTAGTCTTCCGCTTGTAGCCAGGATGAGGGTTCACTTGGGAACCATCAATGGTTTTTGAATGCCGGCCAAATCCAGGATGTAGACTCGGGTCGTGACATAATAGTTACTAGTCATGATGAGACAGAGTATATTTTAACCAAAATTAGAGTTGATGTCGATGTGCCATCATGTAAGAGGAGACTAAATATATGTGTTGAAAAGGGAACAAAGTATTCATGAAGTGATATAGCTAAGCTAGGATTATGATTTGTTTGAGAGGGTCATGATGTTCCAAAGGTTATAGAACCGATTAAGTAATAAGGTATAATAAGTGGTCAAATAGTACTTAAGTTGTGAAAAGGGGATGGAGACCAGTTTGGAGATGATGGAATAGGTCCATAGCTTCCAAGTGTCAGTGTTAGACCTAAGAGGGAGATGATAAGATAAGAAATCAAGTCAAGTGTTGAGAATATGATAGTAATGAGCTCAAAAGAGTATGGAAGATAGCTTTTCAGAGGACTTTTTAGTAATGGAGTAACGTTAGAAAGAAAAGGTTAATGATCCTATAATCCAATTCCATACCCAGTCCAGCCGTCATTCGAGGACGAATGATCCCAAGGGGGAGATATTGTAACAATCTATTATTTTTTTGAGCTAGGACTCGAACCCTTCTTCGTTGTGAGTAGGATTTTAACAAGGAATTTAAAATTTCTTAAGTATTAAGGTCAGATCACTAGATATAGCACCTTGAGTTCAAAATTAATTAAATATAATTCATTCAAGTCATTTCTTAGTTCTTTTAAGTTTTGGGTCACCTTTAAGCGACCATAACTTTCAGTACAGGGTGAGTTAGGAGACCCACAAGATATTAAATGAAAGATCTCTGAGTCCTCTTTCTAATGCCACTGAGTTTACTAATATTCGAGCTCGTATGTTAGAGATATGCATTTTTAAAGTCAGGCTATCCATTTAAGGAAAGTTACCCGAATATAGGAGGGGTATTTTAGTCTTTTCCATAACCCCAATTATTCTAAATGTGAATTTAAACAAATTAAGGGTCTAAACTGATCAGAATCAGTTTCATTTATACCCATTGATTTTAGGGTTTTAGAGAGAAGAAGTTCAAAGTTTCAAGCGTTCGTTCAAAAATTCAAGATTTTGCCAAGAACCTAGTTCTTTGAGGTATGTAAGCTTCCATAGTGTTGGATTTGTTCACCCACATGCCAATCATGAGTTTATTTTGTAAATCTATCCATAAATATTGAACAATTTAATGTCTTGATGAGTTCTTGATAAGTGGTCTTGAAGTATCCTTTTCGATTAAGTTTTGATGTAAGATTCTACTTGCGTCAAATTTAAACGACTATATCTCTTAGAATATAATGACTTATGTGGCCCGTAACCTATCAAATTAAATGTATTTGAATCTACTTTCCAACTCCATCAATTTCACGTCAATCCAATTTCTGAGTAAAAAGTTATGACTATTTTAGTAACTTGATACAGTGTTGTTACGAATTAGCCGACGGGAAAACATTAAACAGCGTCATTTTTGTCTTTTTACCTCCAAGAAAAACCTTACCACCTGGTAATTGGAATTGGTGTAATTACTAGGGTAGTAATTATCAGCTTAGTAATTACTCTGACATGTTTGGTTGCCACAGTGTAATGACACTGTAATTATACATGTCCTATTTGGATGCCACAATGTAACTACACATGTTCTGTTTGGATGCACAATTGCAATCATAAAATTATATTAACTTTAAAAATAAAAATTAATTATTTAAAATTTATACTAGACAAATAAGAAACTTTATAAATGACATTAAATTAAATATTTAAGATATATATATATATTTAAATATATTAATTAATAGACATATTTTCTTTAACTAATATTATGAAAAAATAATTGATTTATATTTTTTCAAATTAATATATTTCAATTGAATTGATAGTAAAAACTAAAAGTATGAAGTTTCTACGAACATCGCTGAAATGCATGTTTGATAAAAAGATTAATATATAAATAAAATGTCGTATATTATTAAATGTTTCACAAAAATATAATCTATCAAGTCTTATTAAAAAATGACATGCAATGTGAATTCAATATTACTAAAACAATTGAAACTGAAAATATAACATAGGTTATCAATTTAAAACAAAAAATTTAACATAATACTCTTATAACAAATTTCAACATAGCATGCATACATATGATTTATTTTTATTTTTTTCTTAATAAAGAAAATGTAAGTGTATAACCTTACTTAACGATAAATTCTATTTTAATTTAAAAATTAGAATACTAATGAGAAAATAAGCATAACATAAAGAAATAGATAATACGAAAAAATTGCATAGAATCACGTAAAGTAAGGTTGAGAACAAGAAGAAAAAGAAATATAATAATATAAAATAAAAAATACTTTTACAATTTTTTAGAATAATAATAAAAAAAAGAACTTAAAATAATATAAGTAAAAATAATTAAATAAAAAAAATAAAAGTAGTAAACAAAAAATTAAAAGGTAATCAACTGGTAATTACATGCTTGTGAATTGTAGAATGTAATTACCTCCTGCCAATTACACCAAATACCTGCTGACCAAGTAATTACATGTCCAACCAAACTGGAAAGCAGTGTAATAACACTAAATTACACCAAATCCAATTATCAGGGTGTCCTACCAAACAGGCCCTGAACGAATTTCTTGACTAATAAAAGGCTCAAAACAATCAAATTTTTCATCTCTTAATCCATCATTATCTTATCTCTAAAACCCTAGGGCAAAACCCTAAGGAAAAATCAAAGTAGAAGACTCCATTCAAGATTCTTTCAATTTTTTTCAAGATTCCTTTTCAAGGTAAGTCTTTCTCCAAGAATTCCATTCTTTTCAACTCAAATTCTTCCATGCAATTATGAATCACTAATGAAAATCATAATTCTTGGCCATAAAGATTTCAAGAAACAAATTCAAGAATCTCAAGAAAGGTTTTCTTGATCGTTTACCTTCAAGCTAGGCTTTCAAGGCTTCTAATCAAGTTCTTCTTCAAGATTATTCAATATTCTTCAAGAAGCTTGTTCTTCCAGGTATGTACGGCTATCAAAGTGCTGGACTAGTTCGTCCTCATGCCCTACATCTACTTTCAAATCAGTAAAAGAGAAATCTAGGATTTTAAACCTAGATTTGAGTATTCTTGAGATAAGTTGATTTGAGTTCTTGAGTTCATGGTTCTTTTAAAAATTCTATTCCTAATTATTAAGTTTCTGTATTCTTATTGAGATCCTTGAGTTGATTTGTTCATGTCTATAATTTAGCATGAACCTTATTTTGAGTTATAAATCTTGAGACATTTTTCAAAGCCAACACTTGAGTTTTAAACTGAGTTTTGAGGAAGTAAGTATGAGAATGAGAAGAGTCGTATACATGAGTTCCATATTGTTATTTAGAACCTTGAGTCGAGTCGTTCATGCCCATAAATTCTGCATGAACTCCATCGGTTGAGTATCTTTGAAAGAGGTAGTATCTTCAAGTTCTAAGTCTTGAGTATTGAGTTCCTAATCATTTTGGGATTATATTCCTAATCATGGGGCTACTACATGTTACCCATGAAGGTCCTTGAGTTGAGTAGTTCATGCCCATAATTTCGCATGAACCCTATGAGTCGAGCAGTCTTGAAATGAGAGATATCATTGAGTCCTTGTGTTATGTAGTTCATGCCCAAAATTTCGCATGAACCTTCCAAGTTGAGCATTGTTGAGTGAGTAGTATCATTAACTCCTTCAGTTTGGAGTTGTTGAGTTCCATGTATTGAGTTCTATGCATGGTTATTGAAAATCTTGAATTGAGTCGTTCACGTCCATAATTCGGCATGAACCCTATTTTAAGAAGTTTTTTTACAAATTATTTTAAAACATGTTTTAAAGACTTGGACATTGGGTTGAGGAAGTGTAGAGCTGAGTTCATTTTCTTTAAAATGATATATGGGAACTACGCATTCCCAAGAGTAAATGTTTTTACATTTAAGATGAGACGAAACTGAGATTTCCAAAAGAGTTTTGAGCAGTTTGAGTACCATCTCTTTTTAGAGAAAGATTTTTGAGTAATAAACTCAAAACACATAAAGAGTTATGTTTTTAAACATATGAGCTAGTATATTTTGGGAGTAGTATGGAGCACCGATATGGGGGAGAGTTCATACAACTCAAAACCCCATAAACAAGGTAGCCAACATGGGCGGAAAGAGTCATACTTCTTAGATGATTCCTTAATTCTTTTTAGCATAAACTAGTTATGTACCTTTTAGTTGAGTATCATATTTTTGAGTTGAGTATCTAATCATTGAGTTGAGTATCTTATTCTTGAATTGAGTTTAGTTGAGTGATCTTATTCAATGTACTGATCCATTTGGCCTGCATCATTTCATGATGCACTTACATGTATTCAGGATCATCAAGAGGCATTTCATTGAGGTCATGGGATGTTCTTGTCAGCTTTGGTGAGCCTTCTTATATTATGGAGGACTCCACCTTTATCTTAGAGTTAGTAGTTTTGAGATGTCGTGGGTCTTGTCCCGATATACTTCTGTAATAGTAGAGGCTTAATAGATAGACAGTTGAGTTTGAGAAGTCTATTTCATTTTTTTGTTAAATGTTTTAAAGACTTAAGTTTATAGAGAGAACTTATACTTTTTTGCGATTTCATAGAATTCAAAGTAGTGTTCAGCCTGGAAAATCCATGCCTCTGTATTATAACCACTGAACCGTCCAAAGTTTATGGATGCGTACTTATGAAGAAACATCGGTGGTGCCGGAGACAGATCTCTATTCTTATTCATCAGAATTTTGTTTTGGGGCCTAGCAATTGCAATTTTCACAACCAATCCATGTAATATTGAACGAATTTCAGACATCTCCTTTGATCACAAATCATTCCTGGGGTTAATCGAATTACAAGGAGTTCATAATTTTTGGTACTCCATTTAAGACCTCTGGATGAAAGCACCAATGAAACAAACCCGATTTCCAATACAAACATTGATATATATTGTTATCTTGAATACAAGTTACAACGTATAATACACATAACAAATTAGTAATAACATACTAATTACATATAGATTAATATAGAAGAAGGTAACTAGAAGGAGATGAGATACTAGAACAGAGAAAGGGGATGAGAGATAACTGACAACCAAAGTTTCAACATAATTTGCATAATCGTTCTTTGTAGCCATTGGTCCTTTTTAACAATACCTTATTGGTTCTGGATCCCAAATAAAACTTTCCAATATATTATTCGGCCCAATACTATCAGTTGGATAAAATCTTATTAACACTTCTAGCCCAAGGATCTATATGGAGTCATCATGGTTCACAACAGCCGCCCATATCCAGGGTGTACTCTCGGGTCGTGACAATAAGTGGGAAGGTTATAAGGGTGAAGTTCAATTACCATTTTACCCTCCATAAAAAATTAAATTAGCATTTTAAGAATATGAATGAATTCCAAAATGTATTGAAGATATATGCATTCACACGAAATTCACGAAAGTTAGTCCCTCATTGTCTTGAACCATTGTAATACAACTCTTATAATTTATTATAAGGTATTAATGATAACTTTTTTATTAATTTGACTGGATGAATGTGTAACACCCTAGAAAATGTTTGAGCTAAGACTTGAACCATCCTTCATAGTGAGTAAGTTTTACCGAGGAATTTAAATTTTTTCTAAGTGTTAAGGTCACCAGATGTAGCACCTTGAGTTCCAAGAAGAACTAAAGAGAGTTCATTCAAGTCATTGCTAAGTTCCTTTAGGTTTTGGGTAAACTTCAAACGACAATAACCTTCAGTACATGATGAGTTGGATGGGCTACAAGATATCAAATGAAAGTTCTTGGAATTCTCTTTCCAACGCCACCTAGTTTGCTAAATTTTGATCTCATATGAGGGACATATGCCCTTTTGAAGTCAGGCTGTTCATTAAAGGAAAGTTACCCAAAAATTGGAGGGGCATTTTGGTCTTTTCCTTACCCTATCAGATTTATGTCATTTTTATTACTTAAATAGGGGGTCTAAACTGATTTGGTTCAGTTTACACAAATCCTAATTCACGCTAGGGTTTTAGAAAAGAGTTCAAGAAGAGAAAAGAGGAGAACAAACGAATATTTCGTCGAGTTCTTGAGGATTTGATTTTGGATTTCGCCAAGGGTTTAATCCCTAAGAGGTATGTAAGCTTTCATAATGTTGGGTTTGTTTACCCATAAGCCAATCATGTTAATTTCAGTGTTAAATTCATTCTAGAAAGTTGAAGGTTTGATGTTCTTGAAATTGGCTTTCGTTCTTGAGTTAAGAAAAGACTGATGAGTTATTGAGGAAATCGTGTCGATTTTAGAGTTATGTTTGATTAGATTCTTGTGTATATGTATTGTGTAGATAAATCTAAAGAGAAATTGAGAGAATAATTGAATTTAGGTGACTTGGGGTAGAAATCGAAGAGAGAAAAAGTCGGGCGAATCTGGCACTTCACTCCGCGTCGCAGACCTGCCCTCCCTATGCACAAAATCTTTTTCTGCGTCGCAGACCCCTCTGCCTCAAAATTTATTTCACGACCAAATATTAAAATGCATCTCCGCATCGCGGACTTGCTTCCAGACAGTGATTTCTTGAGCGTTTCTCATGTTTAACTATAAAAAACACTCCTAAACATCACAAGATCTTTCATATCACAAATCATAACCTTGAATTCATAATTCATAATTCAAATTCAAGGTAGATCTAAGAGTTAGGTGTTGAGAGTTCTTTCGAACATTTTGAGAAAGTCTCTTTGAGTGTTTTTGAGGAGTCTTCTACAACTTCTAATAACTTGTTTCAAGACTAGAGCAAGTGAGTATGAGAATGAGGAGAATGTATTAATGAGTCTACTTTATTATCACGAGATCCTTCATATCATGAACCATAACTCTTTAATTCATCATTCAGATTTAAGAGAGAGTTAAGAGTAGAGTTCAAGAAAGTCTCTGAGTTCAATTGTGAATCCTTTGAGATCAACTATCAATTTGAAATAAGTTTTGAGCAAGTATGTATGAGAATGAGAAGAGTCATATACATGAGATCCATATTGTTATGTAGACCCTCGAGTCGAGTTATTCACGCCCATAATTTCCGCATGAACTTCGTAAACTGAGCATCTTTGAGAGGAGTAGTATCTTCAAGTTCTAAGTATTGAGTATTTAGTACCTAATCCCTTTTTAGATTTTATTCCTAATCATGGAACTATTACATATTACCCAAGGAGTCCTTGAATTGAGTTGTTCATGCCCATAATTCCGCATGAGCCCTATAAGTCGAGCAGTCTGGAGATGACAAGTATCTTTGAGTCCTTGAGTTGAGTAGTTCATGCCCATAATTCCGCATGAATCCTCTGAGTCGAGCATTCTTGAAACGAGTATTACCATTGAAGTTCTTGAGTTCTGAGTTTTTGAGTCTGCAATATTGAGTTCTATGTATGGTTATTAAAAACCTCGAATTTAGTCATTCACATCCATAATTCGACATGAAATTTATTCTGAGAAGTCTTTTACAATTTTTTCTAAACTTGTTTTAAGGCTTGAGAACTTGAGTTGAGAAAGAGTAGAGTCTAGTTCATTTTCTTTAAAATAATATATGTAAACTAAGTAGTCCTAAGAGTAAATGTTTTCACATTTAAAAGAGAAGGGGGGGGGGGGGGACTGAGATTTCCAAAAGAGTTTTGAGTAGTTGAGTAACATCTCTTTTTAGAGAAAGATTTGAGTAATAATCTCTAACAACAAAAAGAGTTATGTTTTTAAACAAATGAACTGAGTATATTTTTGGTAGTAGTATTGAGCATCGATATGGGGACGAGTTCATGTAATTCAAGTCTCCATAAACCATGTAGCTAACGTGGGTAGAAAGGGTCATACTTTTTAGATAATTCATTAATGCTTTTAAACATTGCTTACTCGATCCACTTAGTTGAGAGGTCTTATGCCCTGACAAAGTATAGGACAATTCTGGCAGCATGGGCGAGACGTTGTATCATCACATAGCTCATAGTGATGGTTGTCGGTTAGAGAATCTCCCATAGAGTTATATTATATTTTGTTATATACAAATTGAGTTGTTATTGCATTCTTCAATACATTGAGCTGCTATTTACTGTTTTAAAAGTTGTCCATATATTGTATCTTTTATTGTTGCTTTATCTTGTGTTGAGTATCCTGAGTATAGTATCCAGAGTTGAGTATCTTGAGTTAAGTATCTTGAGTTGAGTACCTTGGAGTTGAGTATCATACCTTTGAGTTGAGTATCATATCTTTGAGTTGAGTATCTTATTCTTGAGTTGAGTTTAGTTGAGTGAGTTGAGAAGAGGTAAGTATGTTTCATTTTTATCAAGTTCAAGCTTATGTTATGCTTTACAATTCCCCTTACATGCTCGTACAATCCATGTACTGAGCCATTTGTCCTGCATCGTTTCATAATGCAGATACAGGTATTCAGGATCATCAATAGGCGCTTCGTTGATACCACTTACATTTCGAGTAGCTATGGTAAACCGCCTTGCTTCCGGAGGGTTCCACTTGTACTTTCAGTTATATAAGTTGTTAGGATGTCGTGGGTCTTTTCCCGACTTCCATCTTTGTCATTTAGAGGCTTCATAGATAGACAATAGAGTTTGAGAAGTCTTTTTCATTTATTTTGTTAAATATTTTAACGACTTGAGTTGCCTATTTCTTGCGAGTTGAATATATTATTTTTATTCAGAGTTATTCATTTGAGTTAATGATTTGTAATTGAGTTCAATGAATTTTATTCAGTTTTTAAGTTTTGTATGCTTAAGTTAGTCTTCCGCTTGTAGTAAGCTAGAATGAGGGTTAGCTTGGGGACTAGCAATGGTTATCGAGTACCAACCACGTCTAGGGTGTAGGCTTGGGTCGTGACAGAATGTAGAGAGCTATTCCATTAATTTTATAGCATCCTTGTTTTAATTTATTTATTGAATTTCATTAATTAGTAAGAAAATGTTTCTCTTCTCTCTGTGACATATTCTATTGCTTGGGTCTCTTTAACTACTTAATCCTATGTTCTACGACCTTACTACTTCAAGTATCCAAAACAAAACAAAAAACTCATTGATCCCTCAGTTTTATATTTTCTTACTTCTTGAACTCTCTGTAGTTCATTTTCTCGAATTTGTTTTTCTATAATATATTGATATTTTTTAGCTGAATTTTCTAACTTGCTCCTATTTGTTTCTCTACATTTCAGATTTAACTTTGAAATTGTGCACTCTTCACTTCTCAATCACACATCAGGTACTCATTTTCTAAAAAAAAATTATTTTACAAAAATCATATATCATATATATCATACCATATCACATCATAT